>JAVJIF010017040.1:0-93498 GCA_038442645.1 Agave tequilana
ATGATGCTTGCACAAAGTAAAGAGAGTAGAGTTGAGAGAAATTGGATCAAACGCTAACACAAAGATTTGTTTCGAGGTTCGAGTACCCAACTCTACATCCCCGCCTACACCACCGTGTAGGATTTCCAATCCACTATCTCCCACCGAGGAACCTCTACCGAAGAGGATTTGTTACAACACTAGGAGTACCAAACTCCTCTCTCAAACAACCTCCTCACAACCGAGGGGTAGGCCCGTAGCCAATACAACAACCAACACCTCTACCGAAGAGGCTCACAACCAATCTCAATCACCTCACACTTGAGGGATACAAACCAATCACCCGATTACCTCTACCTAGAGGGATACAACAATAATAAGGGTGTTTACAACAAGTGGTTCCAAAAACCACAAACTCAATCTCTCTTTTCTTTTCTCTTTTTCCACAAAACAAATGATCCTAATAGATTAGGATAGTATGATAGCTCAAGTGTGGAAAACTAGGTGTTTTTGGAAACAAGCAACAAAGAAAAACTTCTGGGAAATCTCTTGTAGATGATAGGAATAAAAGACCAAATCAAAATCCCAAAAATATATTTTCTTTGATTTTCAAAAACCCAAAACATAAGAATCAATCTTTTTAGCACAAAAAAAACTCTTTTAAAAAACTTGTTTTTAAACTCTGAAAACAGGGTATTTTCTCTTGTAAAAACCTGGCCAAAATCCAAAGAGATGGGGTTATATAGGCCAAATAGAAAACTAGCCGTTAGGCTGACGTGTCAGCCTGACTGGGCCTAACGGTCGACTGGCCGGTCGACCGTCCAACGGTCATATTTTGACCCGTTGGAACCTCCGTCGACCGCCCGGTCGACCGAAAACAAACAGAGAGCAGAGCTCTCTGCAGCGGTCGACCGTCCGGTCGACCGGCCCCTGGCTGCCAGACGTGCACAAGTCTGTGCACGTCGGTCGACCGCGCGGTCGACCGGCCTTAGTGCGGTCGACCGCTCGGTCGACGTTCTGGCCTGACAGGTCAGTCTGGGTTGAAAAACTGGGAAAAATATTTAGTTAAAATTCTTTAAAAAAAAACTTCTATCTTTTCTGAAAATTTCATAACCTTGTTTTATCATATAGCATTGATATGAAACATGTGATAATCATTTCTACTCAAATATCAAGCATATGAAATCATTTTTTCTTCTCATTTTTATAAAAAACAAACTCTTGTATTTTTATCAAACTTGGTTTTTCAACACATGAATAGGGATATCAAAATAAGTTGTTTAGCACGTTTAAACCATGTATGTATATCTAGAGCATATCTAATATACATAGAAATAAAGTAAACTTGTTTTGATCTACTATTCATGAAAACCCAAAATCCAAATCATGAAACGCGTGTGTATGTGTGCACTTGAGCATATCAACTATTCTAAACTTTACAAATGGATCTAAAAACTCATAATCTAAACTAGGATACCTAAGTCTCTTGACGATCTTCATCTTCAAGTAGACTTGCTCCCAAACGCGATCCACCGAGTGCAAAGGTATGATCTTTAAGCTTTGGCACTGGAATCACCATGATAAGCTTCCAAAAACCTTGTTGAAGCTAATCACCAACTAATATCTTGGTTAATGATCTGAAACTTAAACAATATAAGATTATTAGTAAACATAACTACATGAGTTAATCATCATCAAAACTAGGGTGGAAGGCCTTTGGGCCAACAAGTCTGACGGTCAATATCCTCAAGAGGAGCCGTGGTCAAGATACTCCGCGTGGTCTGCGGATGACCGCTTTGGATGAGTGTATCCCGGACAAGGGAGCTCCGCTCACTGAATAAAGAAGCCTGTCCATGGAATTGCAGGCTGAGGTTACCATCTGCTCCACTGGTCAGCCCAAACAGACTATTCAGGAGATCGGGAGCGTAATGCACTGCAAAGACAGAAACGAACTATGATTAGTTCGACATTCAAGTGAATACGAAGACATAGAAATTCACTAAGGCATAGCCTCGCTCAGCAAGCAAGGCCAGCAAGGCGACAGCTTCGCGAATATAATTGCAATTTTGCAGAAGGCGTCCAAAAACACACTTCGCTTAAGCAGGAAGTGGTATAGCCCTAAGGGCTAACGTCACCAAGAGGGCATCATGGTCAAAAGTCACCCTTCGTGGCCATGACTGAAGGAACAGACCTATATCCTGTTCCTCAACAGGATGGAGAGGCCCGAGTAATGGCTTCGTACGGAAGCCTAAGGAAGAACTGTTCGGTTCTTAAAGTGCCCTGTGCAAGGAAAATAGGGAGGTTCAAGGAAACAAGTTCCCTAATGAGGACGGATCATATTCAATCGTCCTAATCGCCAAATGTCGGCTCCAAAGGAGAGAGACCACGGTCTCTAATCAGATAAGAAAGTCCCTTACCGATGAATGGTCGCTCGATGACCGGAGGAGGAGGGCCCTCCGCTGCAGAAGTCGCCACTTCTTTTCCCGCTCGTCTTTTGGGCGCCATTGCAGAGCTGCAAGAGTTCTCAAGGTTCTCTGAATGAAGAAAGAAGAGGAAGAGGGAAAGTCAAGAAATTTCTCTGAAAAAAAGGAGATCTTTTCCTGCTCAGCCCAATCGGGCTTTTATAGGCCAATCAGCGCCTGAAACGAGGCCTCGAAAAGGGCGTATGCCGCCGTTTCGAAATAATTCGAAACGCCGCCCAAAGCGCCCTTCCCGAGAAGCGCTGCTTCGATTCCGTTAAGGGTTAACCTCGCCCTGGCTTAAAGTGCGGATTTCGCACAATCCTCAAGGACTTCGCCGAAAGGCTTACCTTAGCCTTCTAAAAAGGCGCTGATATGCCAGCCTCGCGAAGATTACCAAAGAAAAGACTATGTCCTTAACTCCGCATACAGTTTAGCCCCGCTATGGCCAAACCCTCAAAGAAAGCAAGCAAAGATCAGATAATCAAGAGATGAACTTTCATTGATTTAAAAGGAGGAGTACATTGATATTACATCAAAGTTGTGTTTCATACAACACACCCAGTTGCTCGACAGGGTCATTTGTGCCAAAAAGCATACAAGTGGTTTTACCCGCTTCTAAGTCAAATCGACTGGACAAAGGAGCCCTTCCTCCTGCACAAGGCCGTAATCAGTGGCGCGCAAGGACACGGTCATTATTCTCCACAAAAATGGCAGATCTTGCCAGGCCATTTTTGTTGAAGCCTGGCAATAAAACTTATCGCCGCCAACACGATAGATCACGTATAATGGGAATTGGCACTGATATCAGTGGCTGACAGGTGGGATGCCCTCCTTCCCGAAGTGGATCGCCCTAAAGGCCACCAAAGTTGAAAGTTGACAATGATGCCAGTGATCTCACAGGTGATGCCCACTACCCTGAAACGGATCATCTCCGACAAAGCGGCTACCAGCCTCACCTCAGAACAAATCATCTCGTATAAGAGGCTGCCAATAGCCTCTGGGACACGCACCCGCTGCCCCGAATTGTTCCTCCTGCAAAGTAAAGCTTCAACGGAGAAGCATAAGGCAATTTTATGGTTCCTTCTATCAAGTCACAAGATTGGCAAGCATAGCTCACTGCAATGCAAAATCAGAACAGATTAGCAGTTAAGCACAGAAAAAAACTGCAAATCAGAATCTTTTGGGTCAAAGCAATCCAATTTCAGCAGAGGATAAGCCTCGCCTGCACAGCACTGATGGGCTGGCTCGACAAACGCCAAGTCCAAGCCTCACCTATATGGCTAGCCAGACTGACCCCGTGGGATGCAGTCTTAGCTCCGCCTATATGGCAAGACTAGCTCAACTATTGAAGAGACCCAGTCCTAAGTTCTGCCTGGGCAGCGGATTTAATATACAGTGATCTTTCTGGGAAGCTATGCCAAAAACCTTCTCTGCAGATCAGTTAAATAGAGAACAAGGGAAGCTAATCCCTGAAGCAGCCGCTGAAGATGAATCAAGGGAAACGAATTCCCTAAAATCGGTGAAGTCGTTGAACGATCAAGACTTACCGGCCTTGGCCGGATAATGACCAGAGTGGGCATTCCCACTAGTTCAGAGATCTGAGTATCTCTTTCAAACCAAGAGAAGAGAAGAGAGGCAAAGCACTTCTCTTCAGAGGACCTCAAGTGTCCTATTTATAGGCCCCATGGCTGAGCGCTGCCGCCTCAAGCGTGGAAGCACGAGCGCATTAAGGCATTTACTGCGCCTTGAGAACAGGGACGGTTTCCCTTGGAACCGTGCGAAGGGAGAACGTCTCCCTCATAAAAGGCACTGATGGCGCCTTGAAGAAAGGGAATATCCTCCCTCGGAAACGTGCAAATCGAGAATATCTCCCTCGATCAGCACGAAGAAAGGAGTAATCCTCCTCGTAACCAGCCCACGGCAGTTGATCTCGGGAAAGCGACATGCCCTCCCAAGCGAACATATCTTCAGAAGCCCAGATGCGGGGCTACTAGCTGCGAAGCTACCCAGACGCGAGTCTACATGATTCCTCGGCGAATCTACATCCCAAAGCAGGATTCAAAGCGAAGCTGAACTCACCATCATGGCGACGTTCATACTCCACACCACCACCAATCAAAGCAGTTCAAAGTGTTTCGTAGTCTGAGCCATTACAGACTTTCGAAAACTTTGAAGGGGGTCTTGTTGACACTTAAAAAAGACAAGATTCTTGTTGGTCCGAACAATGTCTAAACTTATTGACATTTACAAAAGACAAGTGACAGACGAACTGAAGACCAGTTTTCACCATCTCCAAGGGACAAGGATGCAACTTGAACTCCACTGATCCAGCAAGCAGACAGTGAAACCCGGATTGTTTTAAACAGACCTCAGCAGGTCTAAAGATGCTAGCACTTAGCATCGCATGAGCCCAAAGGGATAGCCTCGTTTGAGAGGCTAATATCACTCGACTTCGCCAAGAAGCCAACTGACAGCTTCGCCGAAAAGCCTCTTTTTCGGACTTCGCCAAGAATTGCCTCTAGCTCCGCCACGAGCTCAATGTGGGCAGCGCCATTATGATCTGCCACAGTCAACCTTTGACCAATCAAATCTCCGGATGAGATCGGATCCAATCAGATCAAATCTAATTAAGATCAAATCAGAGATCAAATTGGCAGTTGATTGCCGCAATCTCTTGACTCTTCTAAAAACGAGTAAGAAGATCAAGGGAAATCCTCCAACGATATGGAAAGGATCAAAACAGATCAAGAGATCAACTGACCTGCCAATTCTAGCTCCGCAGAAGCTATCCTAGCCTCGCAGCAAGGCTAATTTCCAGATTTAAACAGATTTGATTCAATCTGTTTCCATATCTTCAAGGGACGATTATACCCTTGCTCTCCCTATAAATAGCCCGCCAGGGGTACAAGGACGAGGATCGATCAATCGAGAGAGATCAATAGAGATCAATAGAGGCAGACAGGCATACGGGAGGACTCCACAAGCAGAGGCTTCTTCACAAAGCACAGTGCGCTCTCGAATTCAGAGACCTTTTAGAGAATTGCTTTCTCTATCCAGGGTGTTGATACCCTAACATCGTCCTTCTTCTCAAGGAATCTCCGGAACCAGGCGAGAAGGAATTCCTTATTGAAGGCGATTTTGAGAAGCAGCAAGAGGGTTTTACCAACCTTCTATTCTCTGATTCCCCGAACCAGGCGAGAAGGGAATCTCATCGCTCGCATCGTCAAAGGGACAAAGTGGTCGCGCGCTGACCAGACTCCTATCGGCACACTTCTCCAGAATCTCTGAGGAGATCTACTTGTAATCTTTTTAAGAATACTTGTAATTTAGTTCCTCAACCCTTTTTTTGTAAGTTTTTCCCTTTGCAAACATAATGGAAAACAGCAATACATGTTTGCTTAGAAGATTTCCAAGATACCGCTGCTCCTGCTAGAGTAAATACGTATCCGCTAGTTGATTTTGATTCCTCAAAATCTGCAATCCAATTAGCATCACTGTATCCTGCAAGTACAGGTGGATACTGTCCATATCTCGAGGCATATTCCTTGGTATGTGATACGTAACCCAACATTCGTAGTAGAGCGGTCCAATGTAGATCACTAGGATTACTAGTGTATCTGCTTAACTTGCTTACAGCGTAAGCAATATCGGGTCTAGTGCAATTCATCAAATACATTAGACTTCCGATAATCTGAGAATACTCCAACTGGCGTATTTCAGTTCCTGTATTCTTATGAAGGTGGACGTGTGGGAGAAAAGGATTTGTATTCTCCTTTATCTCATGATCCTTGAATCTTTCTATCATCTTATCCACATAGTGAGATTGAGATAGACTGATTCCATCTGGTGTTCTGGTGATTTTAATTCCTAAAAATTACATCAGCAACCCCAGATCCTTCATATCAAAACTGTTGGATAACATTCGTTTAGTGGACTTAATAATTTCAATATTAGTCCCAAGTATCAACATGTCGTCTACATAAAGACAAATAATGATACATACATTTCCAACTGTTTTAGTGTACACACACTTATCGCATTCATTGATAGTGAATCCATCTTTGATCGACACTATCAAATTTCTCATGCCATTATTTTGGAGCCTGCTTTAAACCGTATAAGGATTTTACCAATTTACACACCTTGTGTTCTTGGCCTTGACTTTAAATCCTTCTGGTTGCTCTATATATATATCTCTTCATTTAATTCACCATTTAAGAATGCAGTCTTGACATCCATTTGATGGATATCTAAGTTATGCAATACTGCAATTGCAATCAACATCCGAATGGACGTTATTCTTGTTACTGGTGAATAAGTATCGAAGTAGTCAAGTCCTTCTTTTTGTCGATAACCCTTGGCTACTAATCTAGCCTTGTACTTATCGATAGATCCATCGGGTTTTAATTTTCATTGAAAATCCACTTACACCCAATTGGTTTACTGCCAGGAGGCAAGTTTACCAATTCTCAAGTATGATTACTTAGTATGGATTCTATTTCGCTATTTATAGTTTCTTTCCACATTTGTGCTTCTGGAGTTGACATAGCTCTTTAAATGTTGAGGCTTGCTTTCAATAGCGTATGCTATGAAATCTGGACAAAAGATTTTGAGATTCTAGATCTCTGACTTCTTCTTGGTTCAGTTTCCGCATTAACAATTGGTTCCTCGGGGCTTTCGTCCCTGAACGCCATCTCGTGTGTTCTTTTCTCAGAAGTCTTATCTGCTTCCCGTTTGTATGGAAAGATGTCTTCAAAGAACACATCATCTAGATTCGATAATCATGTTTACATGATATCTGGTATCTCTGATTTATGAACCAGAAATCTGTAGGCACTACTATTCAAGGCATAGCCTATGAATATGCAGTCCATAGTTTTGCTCCCAACTTAGTTTTAGGTAATGGTGCCAGTACCTTTGCAAGGCACCCCCACATTTTGAGGTAATGGTAGGAAGGTGTCCTTTCATGCCATAACTCGAATGGTATAAGACCAAAGTTTCTTGTGGGATACTCTATTTAGAATATAATTGGCAGTTAATAGAGCTTCCCCCCACAAGTTCTGCGGAGCTCCAGAACTTACAAGCATAGAATTTACCATCTCCTTCAAAGTTCTGTTCTTCCGTTCAGCAAATCCATTTTGCTGAGGAGTATATGGTGCTGTTGTTTGATATATTATACCAAAACTAGCACATAACTCACAAAATCATTTGATTCATATTCTCCGCCTCTATCGGATTTTAGAATCTTGATTTTCTTGTTGAGTTGATTCTCAACTTCGGCTTTATATGTTATAAACATATTATTGCCTCATCCTTACTGTTTAAAAGATACACATAACAGTATCTTGTACAGTCATCAATAAAAGTAATGAAATACTTTTTACCGCCTCTAGTTGGCATAAACTCAAATCATGCAGATCGCTATGAATTAACCATAAAGGTTCTGTATTTCGATCAATTGAGTGAAATGAATTTTTCGTCAACTTGGCCTCAACACAAATCTCACACTTGCGAATTTCTTCCAAGTTGAGTTTAGGAATATATCCCAGATTAGACAAGTTCTTTAATGACTTATAATTTACATGCCCTAATCTAGCATGCCACAAAATAGGAGACTCAAGCAAATAAACAGAAGATTTTCCTTTATTTATAAGCTTCGGGTTACAAATACACAGACTTTTTATCTACCACTGCAACATTGGCTTTAAAAAGTCCATCAACAAGATAACCCTTTCCCACATACATCCCTCCCTTAGTAAGTACAAATTTATCGGATTCAAAAACTATTCTAAATCCTTTTACTAAGTATTGATCCAGAAATCAAATTCTTGCGGATGTCTGGAACATGAAGCACATCGTTAAGAGTAAGCTCTTTCCCCGATGTCCACTTCAGGATAACCTTGCCCTTTCCTTCAACCTGAGGAAGCTGAATTACCCATGAATAGTTGCTCATCTTGCTCTAGTCTTTGATATTCTGAGAATAACAATTTCTCCGAACAGATGTGCCGAGTAGCTCCAGTGTCTACTCACCAATCCTTGTTATTGGTTGTCAGATTCACTTCTGACACCACAGCTGAAAGACTTGGTGATTCATGGTTGGTCATGTTCGCCTGTGGGTGGCTCTTCTTGTTCTTTTTGTGACGGCTGCGACATTCATTAGCCTTATGCCCTTCTTTGTTGCAGATGTAGCAGGTTCCTTTGAATCGCATGCTTTTGCCGTCTTGGGTCTTGCCTTTGTACCCCTGGGAAGTCTTCTTCCGCTTTAAGCCTTTGAAAGTAGACGCTTCCCCTTTGAGTCCTCGATCACATTGGCTTTAGCTTTGTAGGAGTTCTTGCTGCTCCTTTCTCGGACTTGCGGTTGTCCTCCTCGATACGAAGCCTCACAATGAGATCTTCCAACTTTAGCTCCTTCGCTTGTGCTTCAGGTAGTTCTTGAAGTCTCTCCACGCAGGTGGGAGTTTCTCCACGATAGTTGCAACTGAAAAGTTTCAGGAAGAATCATACCTTCGGCTTCTATCTCGTGCAAGATAAGTTGGAACTCTTGCACCTGACTGATTACAGTCTTGCTATCCACCATTTTGTACTCCAGAAATCGTCCTACGACGAACTTCTTGTACCAGCATCCTCAGTCTTGTACTTCTTGTCAAGACTGGCCCATAACTTCTTTGCCGTGTGATGGGACTGTAGACATTGTAAAGAGAGTCATCCAGTCCATTTAAAACATAATTTCGGCAAAGGAAGTCACCTTCTGTCCAAGCATCGACTGCAAGGACTGAGTCCCGATCAGTTCCGGATTCTGGTGGATCTTTCTGCAGGATTTGGCTAGATGAAGAGTGGTCAAGTAGAAAAGCATCTTCTGTTGCCACCTCTTGAATTCTGTGCCGTCAAACTTTCCTGGCTTCTCCGGCTTCGGGTTAGGAAGTGGAGTAGGCATCAAAGCTTGGAGCTGCATGTTTGGTGCCTTGCTTGTACTATCTTGATTAGTCTCAGACATTTTCTGCAAGTTCAAGCAAAACAGAAGTAAGAAACTTCAATATTAATTGTCTTAAGATTGTTGGTTTCTGCTTAACAGGAATCAATCTGACAACTAATCAAGATCACTGAAATATCAACAATCTAATTGGTCAGGTCGGCAAATATCAGGTGGGAGGTTTTCCGTTCAATAGAACATTCCTTAATTTAAGAACCACCTTTCAATTTCTTCCTTGGTTAAACACCAATTAGATTGAATCTAAATCAGTCTCAATATACTGTAAAGTATATCCCCTGTATAAAGGACTTAATCCACTTATACAGTATTTGGAGTGAGGTACGCTTAGAGTGAATCTCCTTAAGACAATTACGTCCCCCGCACTGGTGCTAACGGGATAATGAACACTGGTCTCCCAAGATACAACACTCCTTCACGGTATTTGGATAGCACTTCCAAATCACCGTACGGTCGAACCGTAGTCAACCAGTACCTTCACAGGATCGTTGACAGGATCGTTGAAGCAGCAGTACAAGGACAAATTTCGGCTTTGGAGTAGCACCACTGTTGAGGACGAAGGAAGGTTGAAGAATTATTTTCTTCAGAAGTACCAGATTCAGACAACAATTCTATAACAGAATCTGTTGAATTTTTTGATTCCTCTTTCAGAACAAATTTCGCAGAATCTTCTTTGGAAGTCGCTTTCCTACTTCACGCTGAAAGCCCAGTTCAGAAGTCCGAATTTCACTTCAGGCAGATCAGAACTCAAAGAGAGAGAGAGAGATCTCGCTGTTGGTGTGTCTGAGAAAGGGAAATCGGAGCGCTACTTATAGCGCTCCGGGAGGGGCTTTCTCGTCCGCCAGTTTTCAACAGTTGCGACGGTTCGGACAGAACCGTCGCAGCCGTTCGATCCAACCGCCCAGACGATTTTCAGACATCCGTTGGCGGGCGGTTCGGATCCGTCGGACCCGGACCCGAGCCCGGCACCGGCCGGCCGCCGCCAGCGGCGGCACGCGCGTATGCCTGCATGTGCGGGCATAGTTCCCTCCTTTTCGCGCGCGAAAACTCCAAGTACCCAAAGGGCAGGCCCTTTGTTCTCAACTTTCTCTATTTATACACACAAACTTCCATCCATGGCCAATGTGGGACTAAATGCTTTTAGCTACCTTTAGTCCCATTTGGCTTTGAATTAGGCAATCTTTAGACTTGAAATCTCATTCATTCGAAGTCGGAATTGAACATGTGAATATACCACGTTCATCCCCAATGGAAGGGGAACACACTCCAACCATCATCCAATTGATTCGAACAACGGATCTTGCCATAATTCAGCTCAAAGATTTGCTTTTATATTCTTCAATTCCAACATGTATTTGACCTCACCTCCCCTTAACGAGCCTACTATTCTGCATGATCAATGGGTGAAGAATGCGCAGGCACAAGGTATCTAGGGAGGGACCAGACGAGAACAAATTGTTCCTAATAATGAGAAAGTATGAGCATATGCATTGGGGAAGACTATAGGCTTTATGGTATTCAGGCTCGATGAGGATCGAGATCAATGTAATGAGGTTAAGAGTTTCAAAGATCTTGCGCTCTTCTTGGGACTTAGCTATTTCTTGTTCTCCACCTACGAGGATCAGTATCATGTGCTGACGCAGGCAAGAAAGCGAACAATGTCAGCTATATCTCAATCTAGCGATGGAAACCTTAGGCAGAGAAGTAATCAAATCTACGAGCACAACACTCGAATCCACGAGCAAAAATAGATAACTCGAATCCACAAGCAAATAGAGAGAAAACTCAATTTATTAATTAAAAACTTGTGTAAAAAATAAAGAATACAATGACCTTTAAACAGGCGTTAAAAATAGCAGTCTAATCTAATTTGAAAACTAAAACAAAAAGAAATGGAATCCAATTGCACCCGAAAACAAACTCCTAAACATAATTGGATTTACAGAGGTTGGTTGATAGGATTAGTCGACTAATAAAAGTGATTAGTCGATAAATGAGGAACTCAGAAAATTACCAACTCTATACTGAACCAAATTAGTCGACTACTGAGATTGGATTAGTTAAATACTGAGAGTTAGGCGACGGGTAAGTCAACTAATGAGAGGATTAGTCGACTCGTCTTTGATGATTAGTCGACTACTGCAAATCTTGTTGCTGTTGTTGCTTTGGCTTCCTACATCATGCGCCGGCAAGAGATTGCATATTTTCACTAGTGATTCTTGTGACAACATCGATGCGTTTCACCTGGCAGATGGTAGCTTCACAGAGTTGGATGTGCAGCAACTTCAGTTCAAGTGGTAGCCATCCATGTGGTTCACACCATCTCTGGTGCTTAAGTGGAAGTAAGTTCTTATTCTTCCTCACAACTTTTGCGGTCTTTAATTTCTTTTAAACTTTTATTAATCTTCTTTTCAATAGAAATTTGTAACCATTTTGCATGCTTTTTAGAGTGACAGTGAATGTAAATGGCAACAAGGCGGTTGATGCAATTGATGAGAAGATCAGAGATCCATGAGCAATGAATATATTAACTTTGGTTTTTCCCATACTTACAGTGAACAACTGTTTTTTTTGTGTCTTATGGTAGGTTGATTATGGGCTCGTACTCACACTGAACACTGGAATCTTGGTTGGTGATTGTGACTAGGATTTTGTGATGATGATAGGAACAAGTTTTTTTTTTTTTTTGCTAGTTAAGGAGAAAAAAACCAAAAAACAAGAAAAAAAAAAGGGAAAAATAAAGAAATTTTATAGAGCTCAAGTCACTCCATGTGAGAGTAGTGTGGCTTCAAAAACAACAGCACTGAGCTCATCGTTATCCAATTCATCCATGCCATCAAGCTGAAATTGAGGATCAGAGAAAGTAGCTAACAGCGGGAATTGATGGAGGCGAGGAGACTCACGATAGATGCACGCACCTTGGCTACAACGTCCATACGAGCTTGGTCAGGTGATGGTGGAGCCACTGGTGATCGGAGAGGCACCTCAGATGAACTCTTCAGCTGCTCCCCGAACCCTCTCCCGCCGTTGATCAAGAATTTAATCAAGGGGGACAAGTTGGACAAGGATTTGATCAAGGTGTCGATTTGAGGAGTTGTGCACAAAGATTGTGTATGTGGTGGGTGAATGATCTGAGATAAAGGGGCCGTTTGTTTTGCGTAAAACTCCGTAATTCGTAAATGACTTACTACCCAGTTACAGCTACGGCGTTTGTTTGGACCATAATTCGTAAAAGACTTACGTAACTCAACTAACACTCACTTACAACCCAGTTACCACTCACTTACAGCCCAGTTACAGCTAATTTTGTGGTCATACAAATTTGTATTATTTTTTTATTAATATTAAAATTTTTTAATATTTAACTTTTTTAATATTTATTTGCAGTATTAAAACTTTTAAAATCACCAATGGTCAGCTTTTCACTAACGACTTATACGTTACGATAACCAAACACCGTAAAGTACAATACACTTTCCCACTTTACAATTTTATATTACCAACCAAATACCGTAAAATTTACATATATGTAACTCATTTATAATTATAAAAGACTTTACCAATTACAACTACGAATTACGGCCAGTTACGACAACCAAACAGACCCAAAGAGCAAGCCGTTGCTGGGCCGAAGACTAGAGTCTTTTTGAAAGTCTGATTTTGAGAAGGACATTGTAATCATGAGATAAACTTGTGTCATCCAGGAAGGATTCAGGGCTGAATCCGTCCCACTCAAATACAACCCAATGAGAATACAAGATTTATTCCGTTGAAATTGTTCACTATAAATCAAAAATTACGTATTTTAAATATCTTTTGCTCATACATCAAGTGGTGCAAAATGGATGGCCTAAAGTAGTGAGTTGATTAGATCTATATGTTTTTAGACATACAAATTCTCGATCCAGCTATTTGATCATGATATAAACATTTTAAAACCCCTGTAAATCAATTTTTATTAGGTTCAAATGTTCTACACCATTAAACTAACAAACTCACTATTTAAGCTGCCCGTTTTCCCTTATTTGATGCATAGGCAAAAAGTACTTAAAATATTTGATTTTTGGTTTATAGATATTTTAAATAATATAGATCAACTTCGATGGAATGAATTTTGTATTCGAATGTCATACGGTTGTATTTGAGTGGGAAGGATTCAGGCTCGAACCTTTCCGGAATGACACATGTCTGTATCTTGTAATTATTCCATTATACTTTATTAATGTAATTGTAATTTCAATGTTCAACATTTCGTAATCAAGAATATCTCAATATGCCTAAATAATAGAATACACAAAAATATCATGATATATATAATACACAAACCATTCTCGAAAAATATAATACTAGAAAAAATTGATACGGATAGCAAGTCATCCCCATTAGTACTGTTGCTACTCGCAAACTTATCAGTTTCAATTCTCAATTACATACATAATCTAATTTTTCATGAAAAATATTTTAAAAAATTTGGTAAAAATACCTCTCTCTCTCTCTCTCTCTCTCTCTCTCTCTCTCTCAGCATTCTAAGTTCTCGCTGCTACTAATGTGTCAGTTGTAACTACAATTGTGCTTGAAGAGAGATAGAACTCGACACTGACAACATTTTTATTGACAGATGACATTGAGGTCGACCATGATGGTGTTGACACTTCAAAAAGACAAATTCCTAAGATAGCACTTCAACTGGTCCGAACGATATCTAAACTTATCGACACTTACAAAAGACGAGATACGGACAAGCTGATCCTCAGAGACCAAGCGATGACTTGAAACTTACTGATCCAGTGAAGCAGACAATAAGACAAGCATCACCTATAAAGAGCCTAAACATGGCCCAAGAGGACAGCTTCGCTTAAAGCTCTATAAGCTTGTTAAAGGGCTAAACTATTAGCTTCGCCTGAAACTTTCTTATAAGCTTTACCTGAAGCTAATATTAGCTACGCCTGAAGCTTTTTTGTAGCTTCGCCTTAGGAGCTGTGCTAGCTTCGCACGAAGCTAATTTCAGCTTCGCTTGAAGCTTTCTGCACCCCTTGTGGGAGGGTTTACCAGGTCAACACTTGACCACGTTTTTAGTAGGTTAACCCCACTACTTTAGTGGGGTTAATACCACTTTAAGTGGGCGGTTACATCCGCCCACTTCATCTCACATTAAGTGGAGACAACCAGGTCAAATGACTATTTTAGGCTCGTGCAAGCCTGTCTAGCCTTGCACAAGGCTCGTACTTAGCTTCGTACAAGGCTTTATAGCCTTGCGCGAAGCTCAAAATAGTCTCTGGCGCGAGGCTAACTGACTGTTACCAGTCTTACTGAATTTTAGAGGCAATTATACCCCTCAGAGCCTATAAATAGCTCATTCTTTGGATGAGTTCGGGGCTGGCTGGCTAACAAAAGATCAAGGTATCAAGAAGCAGAGGCTGAGAGAGAGAGAGAGAGAGAGAGAGCTAACTCTCTCACTTCCAAGGAATTTAGAGAACCATTTCTCTAAATTTAGGGTGTTAACACTTAAAATCTTTCTTTCTCAAGGAATCTCCAGAGCTAAGCGAGAAGGAATTCCTTAAGACTCTATCGATCGCATCATCAATGGAACAAAATGATCGCGTGCTGATCAGACTTCTACTGGCACACTTTCTCAGAATCTCAGAAGAGACACTTGTAATTTTTCTTTTCTTAATTACTTATAATTTTCTCTTCAAAATTTTGATGTTTTCCTATATTGATTTTCAATGGAAAATAAGATGGCGACTTCGCTGGGGAAATTATTCTCCAATGCTGAGAATCAAGTACCGCAATGCGACGATCAGACTCTCGGGTCTATTACTGAGGCATTGGTCATTCATTTAACCAAGAAAAGTTTGAACAACTTCTCTTTGGTGGTAGCACAAGTCCCTCACGTGTGTGTAAGCGCATGAATGTCAATGTAGCCAGAGCTCCTCTGGCTACCTCTTGGAAGAAAGTCTCTATTGAGACTACTGAGGTTCTCTGTAGACCTATCATAGCCTCATGCGAGGCTAAATAGGCTCTACGCGAGCCTATCACAGTCTCAATAAAGACTAATTTAGCTCTGTACTAACGTGTTAACGTTGCGTGCGAGGCTATAAAAGTTCCTTGTGAGCCTAAAACAGCCTCTTCAAAGGCTACATGGGTTGTAAAATCCACATTCCCTTCCTCGATTCAGCTTCATGCGAAGCTATAATAGTCTCTAGTCACAAGACTATCTCAGCTCCTCACATAGCTAAGCCTCGCATGTCCCATGAAGCTAAGGCTAAAGCACTTTGTGCCAACAGGGAGGCTACTGCCGCCTCGCTTACACATCAGCACTGCTGGACAGTACTAACCGCATGCGAGGCTACAACTAAAGCACTAAGTACTAAGGATCTATGCCGCGAGGCTAGAGATAAAGTGCCACTGGGTGCTAACAGTGAGGTTATCTTAGCCTTTCTTGAAGGAAGAGTCTGCGCAGCCAAGCTAAGTTCACCTCCAAAGGCAAAACTAAAACAGCAATTTCACCTTGCGAAGCTACTCTTTTAAGCGAAGCTATCTTAGCTTCGCCTACAATCAAAAAGAAAGCCTTCAAGGCTAAGCCTAAGGCTTCTCAGCCTAAGGGGGCTAACTTTCAGTCTCCTCGAGTCTCTGTGATGGATCGGTTGGGTTCGGTAATACATACTTGAGAGATTATTTGAGCAACAAGCGAAAGCTTCACTCTGAGGAATTTGTTCACATCTCATCGTCCCAGTACGAACAAGCAGGGTGTCAACTTGTGATGGTCCACTTCGTCATTGCTGTTTGGGAACAATCCCCACAGCCTTTCCTCAAAGCCAGCAATCAGTATTCATTCGGTTGTCAGCCTGAACTTCTGAGAAGCCTGACTCCCGGAAGAAGAAGGCAACAAAGGCAGTCCATCTTGCAGTAGGCTCTGTTAGAGAGGAAGGGATCTATTCCGATCCCGACGAAGGAGACAAGGGACCTTTACCCCTCCAGGCAGCTCCCCGGACTCTGATTATAGCCCCAGCTTAAGTCAAGTTCTGGTGGACCAAGAGGGCGCCTTCCAAGGTACTCGCTTCAGGGGAGCAATACCCTACAACTATGGACATCCTTCTTCATCAACCGGAGCTGTGTCACCTGCACCATTGAGGAACCTTTTTCAATGGTCTGATGATGAGAAAGAGGCCAGTGGATACCCTTCTTCAGCTACAATCAGCTCGGTACGAACGGGACTTGTATCTGCTAACATGGCTGATAACAATGATAATAATCTTTGTCTGCGACTGGAGGCACAAGAGCAGACTTTCAGGGCTAAGCAGGAAGCTTTGGATAACATCCAGCGATGTTAGCTCAACTCTTGGTCAATCGAAACACCAATGACACTGGTAGCAATCGCGATGAACAGGAGCATAACAATGATGAACATCCTAAGACTGAGAAGTTGAAGGAAAGCTCCTCAATGGATGCCAAGATCATCAAAGGCATCCAAGCTTAGATTGCATCCCTAACCTAGAGGGATAAACTGAGGAAGGTAGGGATGACTCATCCTTACCTGCTAGAATGGGATTCTGTGTCATACCCACCAAAGTTCAAGCCACCTTTATTGCACACTTACGATGGCAAGAGCTCACCCAACCAGCATATCTATTACTTTTAGTCTCAAACCGGTAACGTAACAGATAACGATGCCATCATGGCTAGACTATTTCATCGGCACCCTTAAGAGGGTAGCCTTTAATTGGTTCAGGAGCCTGCCCAGCGGCTCCATCAATTCTTAGATTGACCTAGAAACATGGTTCCTCTCTCGATTCTATGAGGATAACACTGAGGTGACTATGAACAAGCTCCTATCAATGGTCCAGAAAGGAGAAGAATATGTGCGGGAATACATAGATATGCCCTGCAGGCATGCCATTACCCTTGTTACTCGACACAATTCCTCGACAAAGTGGAAATACATATGGGAGCTGTTAAAGCCCATACATGAAAGGAGTTGGTGGAACAAGCTGAGATAGCCGAGAAATCGGCTAAGAAGTTTGAACTCTCAGTGCCCAAGATCAAATGGGGGCCAACACCAAGGGACGTGATGCAGCCCAATTTTCTCAATCAAAGGGGAAGGAAACCATGATCGTTGAGCTATCAGGGACAACTTAACCAAAGCAGAAGAGCAACACCAAAGCAATCAGGAATTCAAATTCCCGCCAAAGGTGTATTCCTTCAAAGACGAACAGGTGATGACGATGTTCCACTTGTTTCACAAGGGTAACAAGCTCAAGTTACTTAAAGTTCGGCAAACTAATAAAGTGGGGTATACAAATAATCCTAACTACTGCCTCTTTCATAGGATAGTGCATTACCCTACCAGCAGATTCTTTGTCCTCAAGGACAAGATTCAAGTATTGGTGGATGTTGGAGTTCTGACTCTCAAGTCAAAATAAAAGAAAGTCACCGCCAACATGGTGACTCTTAATTTCGAGACCTTCTCGAAGATGACTGTTCAAGATGGCTTGGTCCCCGTCTCTAAGGCCAGATTGGATGTCATCAACCTAATAGCTGAAAAGTAGAAAGTTAAGGGCCTCATTCCAATGACGATAGAATCTGGAGAGATCATGTGGTCCACCCAGATATTATCCAAGATGAATAATGAGAGACTAGCAAGTCTAAGCACAAAGACAAGTCATGCAATGTCGTCTCTCTGACAACAAATGATGACTCTATGACTGTAGCCTCTCTCAGTGACTCAGAAGGAGAGAAGCTTGCCTTAGTAACACAGTCTGCCACCTCGCAGCCGGTGGGTACACGTTCTGATAAACAGTACTTGCGACAGTACGACCAGACACACGATGAAGCACCCCAACCAACGACTCGGAAACCGCTGCATCTGTCCAGGCCCCAGTGCTTAAAGACCAAGAAAAGTAGAAAGAGATTCACTTTTATGAATTTTTAAAGAAAAATACTTCAAAGGACTCAATGCTCCTTTCCACTTTAACATATTGATGCAATTGGCCAATATTCCTGCTCGTATTACCCTGCACGAGCTACTCCGCCTCTCGAAGAAAACAAGAGAGGCACTTAGGGATGCTCTTGCTGAATCAGAATCATATCTGACACAAGTGCCAACTCTTACAAAAAAAAAGGAGTTTCATGCTCTCAATGCATCTAGTACAACATCATGTATCATGCATCACCTTCACTCTTGAAGACATACTCCTCAAGGACAACCGACATGATAGGCTCTTATATTATATAGGGTACATTGAATCCTCACACATTGAGAGAATACAAGTTGATTCAGGGTCTGCTCTGAGCATTATCCCCAAGAGACTTTTTTATTTTCTCAGCCTCCTATTGAGCAGGTTGTCAATCACGACTACGACCATATATGGCTTCAATGCCGGAGTAGTCATCCTTTAGGAAAGATCTATCTCTGGTGCCAAATTAGAGATATGAAATCATAAGTAATGTGTTACATCATTGATGTCAAGACTCAATCTCTTGCTCGGACGGCCCTGGATCGATGCTAACTGGATCGTCCCTTTCATACTCCATCAATGCTTCATATATGTGGATGACAAGGCGATGGTCAGAACAATGTTCACCGAAATGCATCCATTCAAAGGAGTGGAGAGCTACTTTACTGATTCTCTACTTTATAAAGAGAACGATAAAGTGGTGGAAACCGTTATCTAATGACATCGATAGCAGTAACGAAGTGGACTCAGAATCAAGAGAAGATCCAGAGGTTTTTTTTATGAAGAACCAATTATAGCATATCTGAATGGTCCTGATTGTAATAATTCCGCCGCCAATGGCGATGAATGGGTCCTTAATGAAAATGTCAATTTTGATTATTCCTTGTGCTGCGATGATATAAATAGTTCTATTAATGATTAGTCTTCAATTTTGTATCATTTTGCATCACATTTCCATGCATATTATCAATAAAAATATGCTTTTTAATGGCTATTTCTCTTAAATTTCAGGTCCACTCTTTAATGAAGAAGAAGGCCCAAATTCAAGCTAAATTCAAGGATTTAAATGAAATTAAAAGAGCCAAATCAAAGAAGCCCATATCTGTAACAAACCAGGGAATATCCTCGTGGTTCTGAAGCCCTCACAGTACACCTGGGTAGAGACAGACTATCAGCGCAATAGCTGGCATAACAACCAAGATTCTGCCACGAAAACGCAGATTTAGCCGCGTTTTCGCGGAGTACTGAGGCCGTTGATGCAGCATTTCGTTCTACGGCTGCGATTGAAAGCGATTAGCTCCTGATGCCTATATAAAAACCCTAGGGCATCTGTTGTAAGAGAGGAAGATAGTCATAAATTTTAGGAGAAGGTTTAGAATTTTTTTAGATTCCTCTTTAAGTTTCTCTTGTAATTTTCTTTTTTCTTTTTAGATTCCAGAAAAGAGAGAGAGGGTGAGAGTGAGGTCTCTATAATTAAGAGTGATAGTCAAATGCAAAGCTCATGTTCTCCTTCCTCTAATTTCTTACTCTTTTAATTCTTACTATTTACTTTCAAGTTTTTAATTTCTTACACTTTAATCTACTATATCTTCTTCTTTACTTTACTTTTTCATGAATAACTAACCTTCTAACATGACTAACTAACCTTTAACACTACTAACTACTAACTCTTGGATAATGCTAGCTCATATGATTCATTAGATGTTTATAAGAGTCTTGTGCCTAACTAGTTTCTCTAATTCCCAATGAAGATGAGTATTATTTTTATCTTAATTTAGGTTTTATGACTCCCTCTATATGATTCATGTGTACCTCATTTAGAGCCTTATTTTTTTAACAAGAGCCTTGATGGAACATGATGATGTGATCACCTTAGTATGCTAACAATTAATGCACTAGCTTCTTATTTCATGCTAGCTAAATCATAGCTTTGATGATCTAATGAACCTAACATTCTTGTTATGCATATCTAAATTGCGAATCTCAAATTCTTTAGTTTCATTCTTGTGAACCTATTAGAAGCTTATGATCAAAGGAGGTCACCTAACCAAGTTAAGAGAAGAACACCTCAACAAATGGGAATAACTCTTTGACTTAATGAAGTAAGATGGATAATATGCCAATGAATCTACATGAGGCACAAATCATCCAAAAGATTAGTAAGTTAGTAGTGTAAAGTTGTTAGCTAGTCATGTCTTTCTTTTTATCTGATTAAAACTCTTTTGATTTCTAAAAACTTTCTTTCTCACACAAAGTCTATTTTCTCTTTTACTTTTCTAAAATTCGCTGTTTTCATTCTACCTTTCTTGTTTTCATTCTTCTTTTCTTAACACAACAAGATTCATAATTTTTTTTACTTTATTTTCTTTTCCAATTCTTGAACAAAGAAGAACTTTCATTTTTCTTTCTAAAAATAAGAACAACAAGAACAAAGAATGCTTCCATCGCAAGCCCTCCCTGCGGATACGACCCGTTATAGTTTTTGCTACAAATGATAGTTTTAAGGAGCATATTAACTCTACATACATATCAGAGCTTGAATATTGATATAAGGGCTTACACGGTTTACTCTAAAACTCTTGCTCCATCCTTATTTTTTCAAACAAATTTTTGGCATCGTTGCCGAGAAGGGTGACGATTTTTGTGTTGTTTTTGAAACTAAACAAAAATTTCTTTTTGTTATAGGTTACAGGTTTTGAAAATAGGAAACTAAGTATTGCAGTAACATATAAATGGTCTTGGGTCTCTGCTCAAAAAACAGAGCCCAAGTACCCTCTGACTTGCCGCGTTTTCTTGGCTTTTGTCACGTTTCCACGACAAGAAGGAGTTGACTACTAACCTTCTTTGTTGCAGGGCTTACTTTGCAAAATTTAGGTTATTGCAATAATTGTTTCTTGTATGCCATCATCAGGATCTTACTAATAACCAATAGTAAAAAGTTTGTTGAAAATTTAAAAAATTGATTAGACGTTTGCATTCTAGGCATGTGTCTTTTCAATTCCTTTACTTTACTATTGAAGAGTGCTGGAGCAAGTTACGCGTGCATAACATATAGAATTGGACTTATCTCTTGGTTTATTTAATTGTTTTGAGTGAATCTTATTTGAATATTCTGTACACTTGCACAAATTGACTTTAAGGGCACCACCTAAATAAACAAGATAAGGTGAGAATTTCATCACCTTTTTTTAGCCCAAGAACAACATTCCAAGCGCTTACAATCTCAAGTTCAATTTAAAAATTGATAGATGTTGGCCCCTAGGGACATCCTGACTCAATAGGAGATTAACTGTGGTTGGAACTTATTTTGAATCATACTCCAGTCAAATCAGTGTCTAAGGTTGGGGATTAAGAGGTTAAGTGATTGTTATACATATTTGCATATTTTACCGCTTCCATACCATGCATATTATCAATAAAAATATGATTTTTGATCATCTTCTCTCTATTTTTGCAGGTCCACATCTGAAATGAGATAAAAGCCCAAAATCTCTTTAATTAGCAATAATTAAAAGAGATTAATTCAAAAGCCCAAAAGAGAGCCCAAATTTGAGCCCAGGATCTGGAGAATTCTACGCTCTAACTCAAGATTCCAGAAGGTCCACGTGGCTAGCAAACTTGTAACAACTTCACAACAGAAAGCTGTTGGCCAACGGACTTGAAACGGCCGCAAGCTGCCGCGCCTCTGCGGCAGATCTGGGGCCGTTGAGCCCCAGATTCTGCCAGCTGTCTCATCTTCTGGAGCCTTCTCTCTGAGGCTATAAATACTGCACCAGGGCCTTCGCAAAAAGTGTGGAAGGAGAGAGGAGAGATTAGAGGATAAAGCTTTGTAATTTTGTATTTTTTCTCTAGGATTTTAGTAGTGCTCTAGATCTTCTTCCTCCCTAGAAATTCTGCAAAAGAGAGTTGTAAGAGAGAGAAAGCTTGTGTAGATCAAGGTGTGACAACTTGTGAAGCAAGGATTCATCCATTCTCTTCTCTCTACTTGAGCATTTTCTAGTTTACTTGCTTTCTTTTATTCTAACTTTACTTTACTTGCACTTTAATTCATGCTTTGCTTTTCTTTTCTTATGGCTAGTAGCTAAATTTTCTAACATGAACTAGCTAACCACTAACCTTGCTAACTACTAACTCATGGGTGATTGCTATCTTTAATCTTGCAAGTTGTATGGTCTTCTCTTCTCCGATGGGTTACTTTCATTGCTTGACAAGTTCTTGTTGTAATTCCATATGATTCATGTGTGCCTCATTTAGAGCCTTGTCTTTAGAACAAGTGCCTTGATGGAACATAGAGATGGATCACCAAACATATGCTATTTGTTGTACAACTTCTTTACTTCAATTAATGAATGTTGTATCTTCTTCCTTAGTATCCCTTGAGTGTCGCTCTTTTGATTCCATTATTGAAAGTCTATCTTGTAGGCCGATGACATCTATGAGTCTACAAGACAAGTCCAAGAGTGATCACCCGTCATTCAAGTGGGAAAGTAATTAGACCAACACGCAAGACAAATCTTCGCCGATGAATCAACATGAGGCACGCATTCACCATCATGGAGTTTAGTAAGTTTTTAGCAAGGTAGTAAGGTTAGCTAGTCATGTTTTTTTTCCATCTTCAAATCTTCTACAAAGTTTTCATTCTTTTAGTTTTATTTCCAAGCAAATCTCCTTTTGATTTCTTTTCATTTTCCATCATGAACAAATCCACCAATTCTTTTACTTCTTTTTCCAATTCATTTTTATTCTTTTAAGACAAAGAAGAATCTTCGTTTTCTTTTCTTCACTACCAACCGTAACGCTTCCATCGCAAGCTCTCCCTGAGAATCGACTCGGTATAGCCCATGCTATAACGGAGATAGGAAAGGGTACATTAATCATTTGGAATACATTTGTGGAGTGATCAAAGCACTTGAGGTTGAATCTAAACCTTATCTCTTTTTATTGAATATATTTTGTGTGCAAATTATACTCCACAATACAACACCTTTCCTGTCTAATCAAATTTTTGGCGCCGTTGCCGGGGAGAGCAACGGTTTTGGTTTAAAGTGAAGAACTAAACACATTTTCTTCTCTGTTGCAGGTTACAGGTGAAGAAATAGAAAAAATAGCATTGCAGTAACATATAAGTGGACCTGGGCCTCTGCTCTTGAAAGCAGAGACCAGGATCCCTCAGTTTTGCCGCAGAATCTTGGCCCCAGCCGCAGATTTGCGACAATTCTGAGTTCACTATTGACAAGTTTTCTGCAGGGTCTTCAGCTTTACAAAATACAGCTTCTGCAATAATTCTTTTCTTGTATGCTTCACCATACTCCTACTAATTATAATAAACAGTAAAACATTGGTTGAAACGTTAAAAATTGTTTAGACATTTGCATTCTAGGCACGTGTCTTTTCAATTCCTTTACTTTTACTGTTGAAGAGTGCTGGAGGCAAGGTACGTATGCATTGCATATTGACTAGGACTCACTCTTTGTTTGATTTAAATACGCTTTGAGTGAACCTTGTTTGTTTATATCGTACACTTGCACAAATCAATTCTAAGGGCATAGCCCATAAATAAGATAAGGTGGGGATTTTATCACCCTTTCCTTAGCCCAAAAACCACAATCTCAGCACTCACAATCCTAAGCTTCTAAATAAAATTTTGCTAGACGTTGGCCCTAGGGAATCTCGGACTCACTTAGGAGATTATCCTAAGGGGGAAAAGTGTTGAAAATTGACTTTTGTAAAATCAGTGTCTAGGAAAGGGATTGAGGGCCGAAAGCCCGAAGGTTGCTGGTTACTTAATTAAGGAACGTCTCTGACGGAAAACCTCCCACCAACCTTGCCCTTCCCTGGCTGATTAGCTTATAGTCAAAGTCTACACTAAACCTCCTGTGGACGATCTAATCAGTTAGGAGTCGTCTAGGTCTAGGAATCCTAGAAGCTTGGATTGATTTTTCTTTTATTGTTTGTTATTTTCATTTTTTCTTTTTCGCTGGTGTGATCGGTGCACGTTGTTTGTAATAGTATATGGGAGAGTGGTTTCGTGATCCAAATTCTGCAAGACTTGTTAGACTTTCTACACTTGCACTTACACAACCACTTGACATTATGGAAAACAACGTCTCACTTCAAGATCGATTTTATCCGATTCGCACCTCCCTTCCATCTTGCATTCTTCTCTCCGAATCTAATGGAAATCACTTCGAGCTGAAACCGCAATTCATTAATACACTTCCCCGATTCCATGGTCTTGAGTCTGAGGACGCGTACCTCTTTATTCGTGAGTTTGAAGAGGTATGCCAAATGATGAGAATTTCCCAACTGACCGAGGATGCTGTTAGGTTACGGTTCATACCGTTTGCACTGAAGGATTTAGCTAAGAAATGGCTTTACAATCTTCCCATCAGTTCCATATCTTCTTGGGATGATTTTGTTAAAGTCTTCCTTAAGAAATTCTATCCTATCCACAAAACAGCCCTCATGAGAAAGAATATAATGCAATTCAAGCAGGAACCTAATGAACCTTTCTGGAAGTATCTTGAGCGTTTCAAAGACCTTCTAGCCTTATGTCCTCATCACGGCATAGAGAAATGGCGTCTGTGCCAGATTATCTATGACGGTCTAGATTACCAAATGAAAACCCTCCTAGAATCTATGTGCCAAGGGAAATTTTTGAAGAAAGATGAGCATCAGGGGTGGGATCTCTTTGAAACCCTAACTGAGAAAACCATTCAGTGGGAGTCATGTCCTGATAAACCCACTCCCACCACTTCCAGAACTGGTACGCACTCCATAGAATCCTCTATAGCTGCAGAAGCCAAGATCACACAATTGCTGAAGAGGATAGAACTGCTCGAGTCAAAGGGAAATTCTGTTGTCAATCAGGTCAACCATTACCTGTCATCAAACCGGGTTGCACCTACTGTCATGACCTTAACCATGTCTTTGAGGAGTGTCCTTTGTATCAGCCCCAATCTTATCAGGAGAACATGAATGCAGCTTTTACCAGACCCCCATACTCCAACACATACAATTCGGGATGGCAGAACCATCCAAATTTTTCATGGAGTCAGTCTGGTCCTGAGCATCATAGACCACCACTTCCACATCCATATAATGCTCAGTCTCACCCATCCAGTTTCAATCGTAATGCACCAAATTTTCGTCCATCTCAAGGTCCACCACAATCACAATCTTATCCAAATCCCCAACACTACCAATCCCAATCTCCATATCATCAACATCCACCCCAGAACAATTCAGATGATAAAATATCAGAGTTGATGAAAATGATAGAATCCTTAACTAAGACCCAAGCTTCAATGATGAACCATCATCAACAGGATATGGATAGAATTCAGGTCCAATTAGGGCAATTGGCTAATGAGAGACAAAAAGGTATGCTTCCAAGCCAGCCAGTGCCAAATCCCAAACATCACTTCCCTTTGAATGAAGTGGAAGATTCAAGACCCAGTCAATGTCATGCTATTCATACCCTGAGATCTGGTAAACAAGTTGATAATAAGGTTTCTAGTCAATCATCTCATCCAGCACCAAAGCCAACACCTCCTGTCCCAATGCAACCAACTTCTGACAAACCATCTTCTAGTACAGAGCCATCCACTTCAAAAGCTAAGGGTAAAGAAAAGGTAGATGAGCAACCCTATAAGCCTGTTGTACCATTTCCAAATAGGCTTAAGAATCTCAAGACAAATGCTCACATGGAGAAGATAAAAGAAATGTTCAATAAGGTCCAAATCAATGTCCCTCTTCTTGATGCCATACGACAAGTGCCATCATATGCTAAATTCTTAAAGGAAATGTGCACCAAGAAGAGGAAAACACAAGTCCCTAAAAAAGTCTTCCTAGCATCATCCATCAACGAGCTGCTCAATGGTCCAATTCCTGTTAAATACAAAGACCCAGGGAGCCCCACCATTTCATGCATCATAGGACAGACTACCATTAATAGGGCACTTCTTGATTTGGGGGCCAGCATCAATCTCCTGCCTTTCTCTGTGTACCAACAATTAGGGTTAGGAGATCTCCGTCCTACCCAAATGACTATCCAATTGGCTGATCGCTCTGTCACTAGACCCCAGGGGAAAATTCACGATGTCCTTGTCAAAGTTGGGGAATTCATTTATCCTGTTGACTTTGTAGTCCTTGAAACAAAACCTGTGTCAAATTCCAATCAAAGGGCTCAAATTCCTGTCATTTTGGGACGACCATTCCTGGCTACTGCAAATGCCATCATTAATTGCCGGAATGGATCAATGAGGTTAACCTTTGGTAACATGACTCATGAATACAATGTCTTCCACACACAACCTCGTAAAACAAAAGATCAAACATTTGAGGTTAGCTTCATTAGTAACAATTGTGAGGAAGAAGGTGAAAATCCAAAAGATGAGTCACAATCTGGTGATTCTCTTATCCGAGTACCCTTTCAAAAGGGGAAAGTTGATTTGGATATTTTAACTTTCACAGAGCCAACTCTGACTGTATCTGAACCTCTGATTGATATATCCTTTGAAGACCTATTTGCTGATGAGATCATGTGTCTAGATGAGTCCACTCGGGGTAGGTTAGCTGATTATACACTTTTGAAAGAGGATGTTGACATAAGTTTCGAAGAATTATTTGGAGATGAGCTTGAATTTCTGAATAATGGACAAAAAGATGTGCTGAATAAAAAAGGTGGTGAGGAGGAATTCTTGAGTGAACAAAATGGTGAGATATGGATGGACAACAATGAATTAAAACTGAAAATGCCGAGGGTTAAGAATATAATGCGACACGTTTCCCAATTAAACCCGCGAAAGAGAACACATTAGAATGACGGGAAACGGGCCAGAGGGAAACGGCCAAAAGATAGCCCAGGCAGTGAACCCACTTGTACATAATCTTTGTAAATATTTTTTCTTTCTTTTTATAATTTTGTAAATAAATAATAATAATAAAAATAAAAAAATAAAAAAAATGAGGGATTTCTAACAAGAGTTCCACCAAATTTGAAGTTCCTAGGTTTCTTCAAAACTCCTTCTTTCAAAAATGCCAAAGTCCTAGGTCACTACAACTTTCCAAGAGTCAAACTCTCTTTTCAAAACTACAAATTCCAAAGTTGATAAAATTCCTTTTGACCTAGGGATAGAAGTGGAAATCTCTTGGTTTTTCCCTCCTATAAATACTTACTCTGCCCGACCCTTCTCCCTCACAAGAAAAAATCATCTCAGATCTACAACTCTCTTCCAGAGCGCCGCACTCTGCAACTTTTCCTCTCCTCAGCTCTCTTTGTTGTGCCGCGTTCCTGCGACTTTTGCCGAGATTCTGCGGCTTTTCTGAAGCTTCCTGGGTGCCGTCAAGTTCTGCACCAGTCGATCTCACGCACTTCCAGCCGATCTGGTGCTACATCTTCATTCAGACTCTCCTGTACCCACTGCAGAGATCGAACTTTTTGAAATCACCTAGAGGGGGGTGAATAGGTGATGGCTATATGAATTATGGCAATTTTGCGGAATTAAAACTTTCACACACAAATTAGCACAAATAAAGACTTGCAATAAATACGACAATTAAGGTGCAAGAATTGAGAGGAGTAGAGTTAGAGAAAATTGATCAAACGCAAACGCAAGGATGTGTTTCCGAGGTTCGAGCCACGCTCTACGTCCCCGCCTTCACACTTGAAGGATTTGCACTACTATCGTTGATCCCACCGGATCGCCAATACAAGGACACACTTGTCCCTTACACTTGTGATGCCGCAACACCACCCGAAGCTCACTAGCTCCCTTGAGGCCGATGCCTCTACAACTTCACTCCAAGAAGAAATGAGTGATCACACTTGATCACTTTACAAAAGCTCACTTGCACAATCCTAGAACCAAATATGTAGATGTAAAGCTTGGGATTGTGGTGTGCAAAATCTAGAGAGAAGCTAGAGGAATAGGCTACAAGTTGGGTGTTGGGAATTTAGGCTTTGGAAAATCTTTTATGAAGGAAAGCTTTGAAAATCTTTGTAAAACTCTTAAGAAATATTTTGCAATCGTTGTCTAATCAATATGAGGTGACCCTCTATTTATAGGGGTCAAAAACATCCTCAAAAACTCGTTGGAGACAAATCCCAAAAGAAAAACAGTCAGAAAAACTAGCTGTTGGATCTGTCAGAACTTTTGACAGATCCCGGTCGACCGGGTCGGTCGACCGCCAACGGTCAAAAATATGACCGTTGGGGCTCATCGGTCGACCGGGTCGGTCGACCGAAAACTCCTGTGAACGTAAATGAACATCGGTCGACCGGGTCGGTCGACTGATATAGACGTGCACAGTATTGTGCACATCGGTCGACCGGGCCGGTCGACCGGTCACTGTGAGTTCTGAAAAACAGAACTTCCAGAACCAGAAAACTTGGATTTTGGTTTTGGGTTTCGGGTAATATTTTGGAACTTGTAAAAATATAAAGTATAAGCATGTGTCATACTTCAATCATGTTAAAAATAGTTTGATAAAATTCTTTTGAACACAAACTTGTTTTTCCATAAAAATTGTTTTTCCAAAACTATTATTTTTCTGAAAATCATATTTCCAAAATATGTTCTCTTTAGATCTAAGTTAGAAATGGAATTGAAAAATCTTTTTGAAGCCATGAACCTAACTAAGAGGTGTGTGTGTGATAATCCCATAGCTCTACTTCTAATATCTAGCTTTGACAAAATATCTAAAATAAAAATAAAAATACAAAGCTTGTTTTCTTCAATGTCTTGATCTTGTCTTGATCTTCATATCATCATCTTGATCCCAAAGCATCCTAGTTGTGCATAGCTTGGGAATCTTCATTTTTGCGGCGAACTCCAAATGTGTGAGTCTTTTAGCGGAGCCGTCAAAAACAACCTGTTAAATAACCTGAAAAATTCTGAAACACAAATGTTAAATACATAACTAAATATGTTTTGCTATCATCAAAATAACCGGGATAATGGCCTTTGGGCCAACAATCTCCCCCTTTTTGATGATGGCAAAACATATGTAGTTATCACAAAATATTTTGGGTAGAGACTTCAAATGAAGCTCCCCCTCAACACAAGCATATATATAAAATCATACTTAGGCATATTATCACAAATCATAATCATAAACATTTTATTTCCATGCCAAAAAAGAAACCAAATACTCATGTCATATCATAGATGAAGGAAAAGAGTCTCATACATGACATAAATACATAAAGCACATAACCATATCCATGTCCACAACACAAAACAAAATAAAAATACATGACAAAGCAAAAGATGTCCAACACAAAATATCCAAATACAAGTACAAGCCAAAATAACAAAGTGTCACAAAATATCTCTCTCAAAATAACTCTCCCCCTTTTTGACATCATCAAAAGGGGAGGTCACTCCTCAGCACCATCATCACCATCATCGCCGTCTCCGTCATCATCACCACCTTCCTCTGAAGAAGCAACCTCCTCTGGATCCATGCCATCGACTCTGGTGCGCGGTGGAGGAACAGAAGAGCGAGCTCTGGGAGGAAATGGAGGACCTGTGGCAGGGAGTCGACAAGCAGTCGGAGTCCGATCAGGAACGAGCATGTCAAATTTTGAGAAAAGGGCCTGAAACTGAACATCCACGAATCTCATGGAGTCAGCAAAATAAGACATGTCGTTTCGGACCTCCTCTCGAAAAGCAGCGTCCTGAAGAGCACGAGCATCTAACTCTGCACGAATGGCTGCGTCGCGCTGCTCGGCCAAAGCCTGATGTGCCTCGAGCTGAGAGCGGACATCCGAAGAGAGAAGAGCTAGTATCTCAGGAGGAAATGCAGGTGCTGCAGAAGAAGAAGATCCTGGTGCTGAAGATGAGCCAGGACCAGCAGGAGGATGAGGTGGTTGCACAGGAGCGTGTCTACGCAGCTGTGCTTCCATCATCTTCAAGACAACTCCATTGATGTTGGTCAGGGGATTTGATGGAGTTTCAGCAGAAAGATCAAAGTCAAGACCCCTAAGAAGATGGGTAATAAGCATGCCGTAGGGCAAGCTCCTACCCGCAGTACGGATTTGATCAGAGGCCATATGAGAGGCAATGACTCTAGGAAAGTTGACCTTAATCCCTTTAAGCAGACAAAAGATAATCAAAGGGACACAACCCCTAGCATGGCTATACTCACCATGTTTGGGGACAATGTTGTAAAAGATAATCTTGGCAAGGACTTGAGATTGAAGAGTGTATCGACTCACTACCTCATTCCTAACCAAGCCGGGGTTGTCATCCCCGTGAATCAGAGTAGAGGCGGTGAGTGAAGACTCACCCTCAGGAAAATCAAAGTCATGCAAATCATGTGAGTACACATCTGCTCCGCCAGTGGAGAGATGCAGAATCCTAGCAAATCGACCTATAGAAATATCGATTTCCCTACCTAGAACTCTAGATGTGATGCGGTTACCATCAAATTCATAGTTGGCATAAAAGTAAGGAACAAGGGAAGTGTATACTTGCTCCTTGATGGACAAGAACTCAACTAGGTTGTTGTTTTGCAAGATTTGAGGGATACCTAGATGTTCAAAGTCCTGAATGGTAACAAATCTCCCTGAATTAATATTTCTAGTGGAGAGGTGGGAGTATCTATCAGCAGCTAGATCATTTATAAAGGGCCGTAGGGGTCTAGGAACCTGAGATGAGGGTTGAGCAATACCCTTCCCCTTCTCAGTTCGAGATCTCTTAGGCATGATTAATAAAAATGAAATTTTTAGATTAAAACAGGTTATGGCACGATCTAGAAGCTAAGCAACCTAAAATAGTGACACAGGAAGTAAGATTTCTAAGCTAGAAGTGAAGATTCACAATAAAAATTCGATTTTTACCTTGATGGAAATTCAAAACCCTAACTGAAAAATCCTGAAAATCTTCAGATCCTGCGGATGAGAGGTGCTGAAATCGAAGATCTGGAGAGAGGATGAAGGATTTGAGATGGGTTTTAAAAAGATTTGGATTTGGTTGAAGGATTTGAGAGAACGAAAATTTGGGGAAAATATGGGTTCATCCGGTCGCTGAGTGAAATGAGAGAGAGAGAGAGAGAGAAAAATGAAAATATATAGCAGATTTGGGCAAAAATCCGACGATCGGTCGACCGGTCCGGTCGACCGAATCCAACCGAGAGCTCTGTAAATGATATCGGTCGACCGGGTCAGTCGACCGAAATATCCCGAGACCACAGCAGGCCAGCATCGGTCGACCGGAATTATGGTCGGTCGACCGGTAGCACAGAAAAAAAAATAAAAATTTTCTCTCAGGCAGAGTCGGTCGATCGGGGTGTTAGGGGTCGGTCGACCGGCTTTGCCTGAAAGTCTGCTAACAGCAAATAGCCCAAAAAAAAATTTTAAATAATTTTGTAGTCCAAAATAGGTATGATATATTAATCATATAGGAATACCAACAGGTTTTAAATCTTTCATTAAGTCTTTACAAACATCAAAATACATGCAATCCAATTTTAATTTTATTTTCATATTTAAACAAAGATTTTAAAGATGTTGAAGCCGAATACCCAGTGACGGGTTCTGAACTTCATCCTCTTGATTCCTCTTGAATGAGTTGAGGTGCGCAATTGCCATCTTTAAGGTATTTGCTTAAATAGAAAATTTTACAAATGTTTTATTTTTATTTATGAAAATAATGTGTATATGTATACAAGTATATTTTCACAAATAATAAACTATACATGTGGACATACTATACAACAAGGCATGAAACTAAAGATATCAAAAACTAAACATGGCATATACAATCATGATGGAGTTACAAGTTTATACTAATCATGTATCAATGAAGCATAAAACTCAACTAGCAATCCTATAACAATTGTATATACAAAATTAAAACTCTTAAATGGAGATGTTACCAATTTACGGGCAATCTCCACAAATAGGTGCCTCCACGATAGCGATGCATGCATGATTTGTTCTTTAAGCTCCGATGCATCAACCACCCGGGCACCACCTCCTCCTAAGTCTTGGAGGGTGTAGGTCCACCTATACCTGTTTCATTTGAATTTGGTGGCTCTTTTGGTACCCAAATCTTAGTGGGTCCTTTGGGGTTAGATCCGGGGCGAACACAAACAAATTTATTCTTAACATTATTTTTAGCATAACAAAATTTTTCTAAATGGCCTTTGCGGCCACAATGTGTGCAAATATAAATTCTACCATTATTATTATTATTATACATGTATGCATGCTTGTGTGGGTGTACATATTTTCGTGCATGTGTATGGTGTGCATGTTTCCCTTGGGTTACTCCCTTAGGAAATTTAGATGCAATCTTTTTCAAATCAAATGCATAACTTTTTAAAGTAGAATCCAAAACTTCAACACGTTTTTGAATCTCTACAAAATCATTTTTACTACATGATGCAATGGGGGTTTTCCCTTTACAAGCTAGTTTATAATTTGCAAAATCACTTTTTATTTTCTCAAAAGAATTAGACAAATTATTTTTCTCCTTTTCAATAATATTAAGTTTATCTTTCAAGGACTCATTTTCCCTTTTTAACTTTTTATTATGAGATTGCGAAATCTCATATCTATGTTGTAATTCCTCAAAGAAACGTGCTAGTTCATCCATAGTGAGATCATCATCATCAAGAGAGTTTTCAAAAGTTACCTTAGGAGTGTCCTCTCCTTGTGCCATGAAGCACATGTTGGCGGCGTCGTGCTCCTCTTCGGATTCCGACTCCGAATCATCCCATGTTGCGGCCAAGGCTTTCTTCTTTCTTTGCCCATTCTTGGATGTGGTTGCTTGTAGAGCGGGGCAATCGGCAATTAGGTGACCGATCTTCTTGCAATGAAAGCAAGGACCGGGTTCATCTCTTTTCTTCTCGTACCTTCCTTGAGGCTTCCCTCTTCGGAAGTTACTTTGCCGTCCCTTCTTATAGAACATCTTGCCCACCTTCCGGATGAGCATGGCGAAATCCTCATCGCAATCTTCCGATGAGTCATCCTCTTCGTGTATGGTAGGAACGGCTTTGAAGGCAATGGTCTTCTTCTTTGGTGCCTCCCTTTCTTCTCTAACTTTCATCTCCATCTCATGCGTCTTGAGATTTCCGATGAAGCCGGAGAAGTCCATCTCCTCTTTGTCGTTTAGCTCCTTGAGGGTTGTCGCCTTGACTTCCCAAGCTTTGGGAAGAGCTCTAATCACCTTCCTTACCTTTTGATCATTATCAATCTTGTCACCTAAGGAAGAAAGAGCATTAGTTATTTTTGTAAAACGGGTGAGCATGTCATCAATGCTCTCATTATCAAACATATAGAAGTTCTCATATTGAGAACGTAGCAAGTCAACTTTGGCTCTCTTGACTTGAGACGTTCCCTCATGAGTCACAATGAGTATGTTCCAAACCTCAAATGCGGATTTACAATTTATTATGCGTGCAAGGTCATCTTCATTTAATGCTTGGGTCAATGCATATTGTGCCCTAGCATTAGCCTCATAGTCTTTGGAAGTATCCTCGGACCATGTGCTCTCATCACTAGTGGGTTCAATAAAATCTTTGGTAATGGCCCTAGCTACCCTAACTCCTAGGGATTTAAGGAAGAGATTCATTTTCACCTTCCAAATGGGGAAGTTTAAACCATCAAACTTGGGTGGGGATTTAATGCTAGAAAAATCCATGGATGCCATGAATGCACAAGCCAATGTAAATGCAACACAAATGTATATAGCCAAATATGGATCTCCCTAAGGTGGTTAGACCTAAGTTGTAGGGTTAGGCTCTGATACCAATTGAAATCACCTAGAGGGGGGGTGAATAGGTGATGGCTATATGAATTATGGCAATTTTGCGGAATTAAAACTTTCACACACAAATTAGCACAAATAAAGACTTGCAATAAATACGACAATTAAGGTGCAAGAATTGAGAGGAGTAGAGTTAGAGAAAATTGATCAAACGCAAACGCAAGGATGTGTTTCCGAGGTTCGAGCCACGCTCTACGTCCCCGCCTTCACACTTGAAGGATTTGCACTACTATCGTTGATCCCACCAGATCGCCAATACAAGGACACACTTGTCCCTTACACTTGTGATGCCGCAACACCACCCGAAGCTCACTATCTCCCTTGAGGCCGATGCCTCTACAACTTCACTCCAAGAAGAAATGAGTGATCACACTTGATCACTTTACAAAAGCTCACTTGCACAATCCTAGAACCAAATATGTAGATGTAAAGCTTGGGATTGTGGTGTGCAAAATCTAGAGAGAAGCTAGAGGAATAGGCTACAAGTTGGGTGTTGGGAATTTAGGCTTTGGAAAATCTTTTATGAAGGAAAGCTTTGAAAATCTTTGTAAAACTCTTAAGAAATATTTTGCAATCGTTGTCTAATCAATATGAGGTGACCCTCTATTTATAGGGGTCAAAAACATCCTCAAAAACTCGTTGGAGACAAATCCCAAAAAGAAAAACAGTCAGAAAAACTAGCTGTTGGATCTGTCAGAACTTTTGACAGATCCCGGTCGACCGGGTCGGTCGACCGCCAACGGTCAAAAATATGACCGTTGGGGCTCATCGGTCGACCGGGTCGGTCGACCGAAAACTCCTGTGAACGTAAATGAACATCGGTCGACCGGGTCGGTCGACTGATATAGACGTGCACAGTATTGTGCACATCGGTCGACCGGGCCGGTCGACCGGTCACTGTGAGTTCTGAAAAACAGAACTTCCAGAACCAGAAAACTTGGATTTTGGTTTTGGGTTTCGGGTAATATTTTGGAACTTGTAAAAATATGAAGTATAAGCATGTGTCATACTTCAATCATGTTAAAAATAGTTTGATAAAATTCTTTTGAACACAAACTTGTTTTTCCATAAAAATTGTTTTTCCAAAACTATTATTTTTCTGAAAATCATATTTCCAAAATATGTTCTCTTTAGATCTAAGTTAGAAATGGAATTGAAAAATCTTTTTGAAGCCATGAACCTAACTAAGAGGTGTGTGTGTGATAATCCCATAGCTCTACTTCTAATATCTAGCTTTGACAAAATATCTAAAATAAAAATAAAAATACAAAGCTTGTTTTCTTCAATGTCTTGATCTTGTCTTGATCTTGTCTTGATCTTCATATCATCATCTTGATCCCAAAGCATCCTAGTTGTGCATAGCTTGGGAATCTTCATTTTTGCGGCGAACTCCAAATGTGTGAGTCTTTTAGCGGAGCCGTCAAAAACAACCTGTTAAATAACCTGAAAAATTCTGAAACACAAATGTTAAATACATAACTAAATATGTTTTGCTATCATCAAAATAACCGGGATAATGGCCTTTGGGCCAACAATCTCTCCCTTTTTGATGATGGCAAAACATATGTAGTTATCACAAAATATTTTGGGTAGAGACTTCAAATGAAGCTCCCCCTCAACACAAGCATATATATAAAATCATACTTAGGCATATTATCACAAATCATAATCATAAACATTTTATTTCCATGCCAACAAAAGAAACCAAATACTCATGTCATATCATAGATGAAGGAAAAGAGTCTCATACATGACATAAATACATAAAGCACATAACCATATCCATGTCCACAACACAAAACAAAATAAAAATACATGACAAAGCAAAAGATGTCCAACACAAAATATCCAAATACAAGTACAAGCCAAAATAACAAAGTGTCACAAAATATCTCTCTCAAAATAACTCTCCCCCTTTTTGACATCATCAAAAGGGGAGGTCACTCCTCAGCACCATCATCACCATCATCGCCGTCTCTGTCATCATCACCACCTTCCTCTGAAGAAGCAACCTCCTCTGGATCCATGCCATCGACTCTGGTGCGCGGTGGAGGAACAGAAGAGCGAGCTCTGGGAGGAAATGGAGGACCGGTGGCAGGGAGTCGACAAGCAGTCGGAGTCCGATCAGGAACGAGCATGTCAAATTTTGAGAAAAGGGCCTGAAACTGAACATCCACGAATCTCATGGAGTCAGCAAAATAAGACATGTCGTTTCGGACCTCCTCTCGAAAAGCAGCGTCCTGAAGAGCACGAGCATCTAACTCTGCACGAATGGCTGCGTCGCGCTGCTCGGCCAAAGCTTGATGTGCCTCGAGCTGAGAGCGGACATCTGAAGAGAGAAGAGCTAGTATCTTAGGAGGAAATGCAGGTGCTGCAGAAGAAGAAGATCCTGGTGCTGAAGATGAGCCAGGACCAGCAGGAGGATGAGGTGGTTGCACAGGAGCGTGTCTACGCAGCTGTGCTTCCATCATCTTCAAGACAACTCCATTGATGTTGGTCAGGGGATTTGATGGAGTTTCAGCAGAAAGATCAAAGTCAAGACCCCTAAGAAGATGGGTAATAAGCATGCCGTAGGGCAAGCTCCTACCCGCAGTACGGATTTGATCAGAGGCCATATGAGAGGCAATGACTCTAGGAAAGTTGACCTTAATCCCTTTAAGCAGACAAAAGATAATCAAAGGGACACAACCCCTAGCATGGCTATACTCACCATGTTTGGGGACAATGTTGTAAAAGATAATCTTGGCAAGGACTTGAGATTGAAGAGTGTATCGACTCACTACCTCATTCCTAACCAAGCCGGGGTTGTCATCCCCGTGAATCAGAGTAGAGGCGGTGAGTGAAGACTCACCCTCAGGAAAATCAAAGTCATGCAAATCATGTGAGTACACATCTGCTCCGCCAGTGGAGAGATGCAGAATCCTAGCAAATCGACCTATAGAAATGTCGATTTCCCTACCTAGAACTCTAGATGTGATGCGGTTACCATCAAATTCATAGTTGGCATAAAAGTAAGGAACAAGGGAAGTGTATACTTGCTCCTTGATGGACAAGAACTCAACTAGGTTGTTGTTTTGCAAGATTTGAGGGATACCTAGATGTTCAAAGTCCTGAATGGTAACAAATCTCCCTGAATTAATATTTCTAGTGGAGAGGTGGGAGTATCTATCAGCAGCTAGATCATTTATAAAGGGCCGTAGGGGTCTAGGAACCTGAGATGAGGGTTGAGCAATACCCTTCCCCTTCTCAGTTCGAGATCTCTTAGGCATGATTAATAAAAATGAAATTTTTAGATTAAAACAGGTTATGGCACGATCTAGAAGCTAAGCAACCTAAAATAGTGACACAGGAAGTAAGATTTCTAAGCTAGAAGTGAAGATTCACAATAAAAATTCGATTTTTACCTTGATGGAAATTCAAAACCCTAACTGAAAAATCCTGAAAATCTTCAGATCCTGCGGATGAGAGGTGCTGAAATCGAAGATCTGGAGAGAGGATGAAGGATTTGAGATGGGTTTTAAAAAGATTTGGATTTGGTTGAAGGATTTGAGAGAACGAAAATTTGGGGAAAATATGGGTTCATCCGGTCGCTGAGTGAAATGAGAGAGAGAGAGAGAGAAAAATGAAAATATATAGCAGATTTGGGCAAAAATCCGACGATCGGTCGACCGGTCCGGTCGACCGAATCCAACCGAGAGCTCTGTAAATGATATCGGTCGACCGGGTCAGTCGACCGAAATATCCCGAGACCACAGCAGGCCAGCATCGGTCGACCGGAATTATGGTCGGTCGACCGGTAGCACAGAAAAAAAAATAAAAATTTTCTCTCAGGCAGAGTCGGTCGATCGGGGTGTTAGGGGTCGGTCGACCGGCTTTGCCTGAAAGTCTGCTAACAGCAAATAGCCCAAAAAAAAATTTTAAATAATTTTGTAGTCCAAAATAGGTATGATATATTAATCATATAGGAATACCAACAGGTTTTAAATCTTTCATTAAGTCTTTACAAACATCAAAATACATGCAATCCAATTTTAATTTTATTTTCATATTTAAACAAAGATTTTAAAGATGTTGAAGCCGAATACCCAGTGACGGGTTCTGAACTTCATCCTCTTGATTCCTCTTGAATGAGTTGAGGTGCGCAATTGCCATCTTTAAGGTATTTGCTTAAATAGAAAATTTTACAAATGTTTTATTTTTATTTATGAAAATAATGTGTATATGTATACAAGTATATTTTCACAAATAATAAACTATACATGTGGACATACTATACAACAAGGCATGAAACTAAAGATATCAAAAACTAAACATGGCATATACAATCATGATGGAGTTGCAAGTTTATACTAATCATGTATCAATGAAGCATAAAACTCAACTAGCAATCCTATAACAATTGTATATACAAAATTAAAACTCTTAAATGGAGATGTTACCAATTTACGGGCAATCTCCACAAATAGGTGCCTCCACGATAGCGATGCATGCATGATTTGTTCTTTAAGCTCCGATGCATCAACCACCCGGGCACCACCTCCTCCTAAGTCTTGGAGGGTGTAGGTCCACCTATACCTGTTTCATTTGAATTTGGTGGCTCTTTTGGTACCCAAATCTTAGTGGGTCCTTTGGGGTTAGATCCGGGGCGAACCCAAACAAATTTATTCTTAACATTATTTTTAGCATAACAAAATTTTTCTAAATGGCCTTTGCGGCCACAATGTGTGCAAATATAAATTCTACCATTATTATTATTATTATACATGTATGCATGCTTGTGTGGGTGTACATGTTTTCGTGCATGTGTATGGTGTGCATGTTTCCCTTGGGTTACTCCCTTAGGAAATTTAGATGCAATCTTTTTCAAATCAAATGCATAACTTTTTAAAGTAGAATCCAAAACTTCAACACGTTTTTGAATCTCTACAAAATCATTTTTACTACATGATGCAATGGGGGTTTTCCCTTTACAAGCTAGTTTATAATTTGCAAAATCACTTTTTATTTTCTCAAAAGAATTAGACAAATTATTTTTCTCCTTTTCAATAATATTAAGTTTATCTTTCAAGGACTCATTTTCCCTTTTTAACTTTTATTATGAGATTGCGAAATCTCATATCTATGTTGTAATTCCTCAAAGAAACGTGCTAGTTCATCCATAGTGAGATCATCATCATCAAGAGAGTTTTCAAAAGTTACCTTAGGAGTGTCCTCTCCTTGTGCCATGAAGCACATGTTGGCGGCGTCGTGCTCCTCTTCGGATTCCGACTCCGAATCATCCCATGTTGCGGCCAAGGCTTTCTTCTTTCTTTGCCCATTCTTGGATGTGGTTGCTTGTAGAGCGGGGCAATCGGCAATTAGGTGACCGATCTTCTTGCAATGAAAGCAAGGACCGGGTTCATCTCTTTTCTTCTCGTACCTTCCTTGAGGCTTCCCTCTTCGGAAGTTACTTTGCCGTCCCTTCTTATAGAACATCTTGCCCACCTTCCGGATGAGCATGGCGAAATCCTCATCGCAATCTTCCGATGAGTCATCCTCTTCGTGTATGGTAGGAACGGCTTTGAAGGCAATGGTCTTCTTCTTTGGTGCCTCCCTTTCTTCTCTAACTTTCATCTCCATCTCATGCGTCTTGAGATTTCCGATGAAGCCGGAGAAGTCCATCTCCTCTTTGTCGTTTAGCTCCTTGAGGGTTGTCGCCTTGACTTCCCAAGCTTTGGAAGAGCTCTAATCACCTTCCTTATCTTTTGATCATTATCAATATTGTCACCTAAGGAAGAAAGAGCATTAGTTATTTTTGTAAAACGGGTGAGCATGTCATCAATGCTCTCATTATCAAACATATAGAAGTTCTCATATTGAGAACGTAGCAAGTCAACTTTGGCTCTCTTGACTTGAGACGTTCCCTCATGAGTCACAATGAGTATGTTCCAAACCTCAAATGCGGATTTACAATTTATTATGCGTGCAAGGTCATCTTCATTTAATGCTTGGGTCAATGCATATTGTGCCCTAGCATTAGCCTCATAGTCTTTGGAAGTATCCTCGGACCATGTGCTCTCATCACTAGTGGGTTCAATAAAATCTTTGGTAATGGCCCTAGCTACCCTAACTCCTAGGGATTTAAGGAAGAGATTCATTTTCACCTTCCAAATGGGGAAGTTTAAACCATCAAACTTGGGTGGGGATTTAATGCTAGAAAAATCCATGGATGCCATGAATGCACAAGCCAATGTAAATGCAACACAAATGTATATAGCCAAATATGGATCTCCCTAAGGTGGTTAGACCTAAGTTGTAGGGTTAGGCTCTGATACCAATTGAAATCACCTAGAGGGGGGGTGAATAGGTGATGGCTATATGAATTATGACAATTTTGCGGAATTAAAACTTTCACACACAAATTAGCACAAATAAAGACTTGCAATAAATACGACAATTAAGGTGCAAGAATTGAGAGGAGTAGAGTTAGAGAAAATTGATCAAACGCAAACGCAAGGATGTGTTTCCGAGGTTCGAGCCACGCTCTACGTCCCCGCCTTCACACTTGAAGGATTTGCACTACTATCGTTGATCCCACCGGATCGCCAATACAAGGACACACTTGTCCCTTACACTTGTGATGCCGCAACACCACCCGAAGCTCACTATCTCCCTTGAGGCCGATGCCTCTACAACTTCACTCCAAGAAGAAATGAGTGATCACACTTGATCACTTTACAAAAGCTCACTTGCACAATCCTAGAACCAAATATGTAGATGTAAAGCTTGGGATTGTGGTGTGCAAAATCTAGAGAGAAGCTAGAGGAATAGGCTACAAGTTGGGTGTTGGGAATTTAGGCTTTGGAAAATCTTTTATGAAGGAAAGCTTTGAAAATCTTTGTAAAACTCTTAAGAAATATTTTGCAATCGTTGTCTAATCAATATGAGGTGACCCTCTATTTATAGGGGTCAAAAACATCCTCAAAAACTCGTTGGAGACAAATCCCAAAAGAAAAACAGTCAGAAAAACTAGCTGTTGGATCTGTCAGAACTTTTGACAGATCCCGGTCGACCGGGTCGGTCGACCGCCAACTGTCAAAAATATGACCGTTGGGGCTCATCGGTCGACCGGGTCGGTCGACCGAAAACTCCTGTGAACGTAAATGAACATCGGTCGACCGGGTCGGTCGACTGATATAGACGTGCACAGTATTGTGCACATCGGTCGACCGGGCCGGTCGACCGGTCACTGTGAGTTCTGAAAAACAGAACTTCCAGAACCAGAAAACTTGGATTTTGGTTTTGGGTTTCGGGTAATATTTTGGAACTTGTAAAAATATGAAGTATAAGCATGTGTCATACTTCAATCATGTTAAAAATAGTTTGATAAAATTCTTTTGAACACAAACTTGTTTTTCCATAAAAATTGTTTTTCCAAAACTATTATTTTTCTGAAAATCATATTTCCAAAATATGTTCTCTTTAGATCTAAGTTAGAAATGGAATTGAAAAATCTTTTTGAAGCCATGAACCTAACTAAGAGGTGTGTGTGTGATAATCCCATAGCTCTACTTCTAATATCTAGCTTTGACAAAATATCTAAAATAAAAATAAAAATACAAAGCTTGTTTTCTTCAATGTCTTGATCTTGTCTTGATCTTGTCTTGATCTTCATATCATCATCTTGATCCCAAAGCATCCTAGTTGTGCATAGCTTGGGAATCTTCATTTTTGCGGCGAACTCCAAATGTGTGAGTCTTTTAGCGGAGCCGTCAAAAACAACCTGTTAAATAACCTGAAAAATTCTGAAACACAAATGTTAAATACATAACTAAATATGTTTTGCTATCATCAAAATAACCGGGATAATGGCCTTTGGCCAACACTTTTTCCCCCCACGAATTCCGGGGGCGGTTCGAATTCAGATCTCTTCTTTTTATTGCTTTGTTTTTAATTCATATCATGGCACCATCTATTTTCATTGAGAGAGACTTTGGAAAAATATTGAGTGATGCAAATGGATATGGGTATGTGTTTCTAGAGAGAATTAGGGCTTGGAATTGGTATACGTTAGTGTATGACAACTCTGAGACTGATGCCTTTTATTGTCCCGAATTGGTGACAATGTTTTACACTCACATTGACCAAGCATCGATTGATCCACAAACGTATCAGTTTACTGTACACATGCCCACAGGAGACTTACTTGTCACGCTTCCTCTTCTTGAGGAAGTCACTACTGTTCCAACCATCACACAACACAGCGAGCCTCTCCTATTGATTGAGTATATAACTGTTATGGGGGCTCGTTGTACTGAGCAGGATCGTGGGCTGAAGGCTAGCACCACGTTTAGAAATATTCACTGCGTTGGACGTTGGATCCAACGCAACATTTTAGGGCTAGACCACACCTCCACATTTAACAGACCTGTGTTGCAAATTATACATGATTTAATGACTCGTCAACACACAGTTTGTTTGAATAAGGTCATCTTTCACGCACTCATAGCCAATTCTTCACGCACTAGGGGTGCCAAATACTCCCATCCTATCTTGATTACACGTCTATGTAGGACTTTCCTACCAGACGATGTCTTTGATTCATTCGACCGAGTGTTTGTTGCACCTGAGAGACCTACCAGTTCGTATAATAGTTGTTTGCACGCGGTTTGGACTCCTACTGTCCAGCCCGATGATGTACCGGTAGAGTCCTCCTCTGAGGATAGTCTTGAGGAAGAAGATGAACCTGAATTTTGGAGGCATGATCCCCCAGCAGAGTCACGAGCTTTCATGTCTTCCATCTGGAAGGGCATGAAGAAAATCTTTAGGGGACAAGTGAGGCTGAGGAAGAAGGTAGAGGAGCAATCCTCTCGGTTAGATAGTATGGAGGCAGCGTTGAGGAGATCACAGTCGGCTGGACTTAGCACCACTGCGGGTCCAAAGCGACGGAGGGAGTAATGTTGTACCTTTTACCTATTTCATGCATCTTTTTATCTTGCATACATTGGGGACAATGCATGAGATAGGTATGGGGGGTAGCTTCTAACATAGGATTTTTCATTTTCTTTTTAGGCTTTTTATTTTTAGGATTTTCATTTTCTTTTTAGGTCTTTTATTTTCTTTTAGATTTTACGTTTCTGATAGATTTTCTACTTTCTTTTAGATTTTACTTTTTCTTTTAGAAAAATAAAAAATAAAAAAATAAAAAAAAAGGAAATTCTTGATCCATGTTTAAAGAATCAAACTTGAAATTTAGGGATTAAGGAAGCTCTTAACTAAGATTTCTAATTATAAGTTGAAAAGAGGAGTTTACTTGGATTTTTAGGTTAAGTAATAAAGGTTAAGAAAAATTACTAGATTTTAATTCTTTCTTTAGGATATATACATTAAACATATTGAAGGATTAATCAAAGACTTTGTGACTTTATTTACATATATATATAATAAAAAAAAAATATATATATATAGAAAAAAAATTGTATATAAATAAATAATAAATACTTAGCCACTGATTAAGCTGGTTAGTCGTGCCTCAAGAAGCATTGCCGATCACGCCTAAAGGTGGTTAAGTCCTTAAATTCCTTCGTGGCCTAGTTTACTTGAGTCATCGAACCCGAGGGATGTTTTCTCATCTGGTGCCCTAAGACCGTCTGGTTTGGGAGTCATCGGTAAGAGACTCGTTACAAGGGTAAACTAGAAAGCCTAAGGATGCTAAGGAATGTAAATAAATAAACATTGTATATATAAATAAAAAAAAAGAAAAAAAATATATTATATATATAAGTAAATAAATGAACTTAGTCTAAGAAAGATCCTTCATATTTATAGATGTATATATCCTAGGATTGATGCAAAATCCGGTTTTTGATCTTTTCCCTAAAATCTTAACCTAAGTTGAAAACAAAACTCCAAATAGACGCTTATAAGAGGAATGACAAGTTTAGGGTAACCTGAAACCTAAAGCTCAAGTTAGAATGTTTAAAACATGGATCAAAATTTTCACTAACCCTTTTTATTTTTCTTTATGGATTTTGTGGGTGTAATCCGCTGAAAACCCTCAAGAGACAACACTCCTCCTCTAGGGTAACCTAGAGGTTTAACGGCTTGTTGCACGTGCTCAGTGCAATCGTGTCACCTACGAAAGTGGTGTAATAAACTAGTTAGGATTTTCTTTTTCTTTCTTTTCTTTCTTTTTTGCTCGAGGACGAGCAAAAGCTAGGTATGGGGGTGTGATTGTTATACATATTTGCATATTTTACCGCTTCCATACCATGCATATTATCAATAAAAATATGATTTTTGATCATCTTCTCTCTATTTTTGCAGGTCCACATCTGAAATGAGAAAAAAGCCCAAAATCTCTTTAATTAGCAATAATTAAAAGAGATTAATTCAAAAGCCCAAAAGAGAGCCCAGGATCTGGAGAATTCTACGCGCTAACTCAAGATTCCAGAAGGTCCACGTGGCTAACAAACTTGTAACAACTTCACAATAGAAAGCTGTTGGCCAACGGACTTGAAACGGCCGCAAGCTGCCGCGCCTCTGTGGCAGATCTGGGGCCGTTGAGCCCCAGATTCTGCCAGCTGTCTCATCTTCTGGAGCCTTCTCTCTGAGGCTATAAATACTGCACCAGGGCCTTCGCAAAAAGTGTGGAAGGAGAGAGGAGAGATTAGAGGATAAAGCTTTGTAATTTTGTATTTTTTCTCTAGGATTTTAGTAGTGCTCTAGATCTTCTTCCTCCCTAGAAATTCTGCAAAAGAGAGTTGTAAGAGAGAGAAAGCTTGTGTAGATCAAGGTGTGACAACTTGTGAAGTAAGGATTCATCCATTTTCTTCTCTCTACTTGAGCATTTTCTAGTTTACTTGCTTTCTTTAATTCTAACTTTACTTTACTTGCACTTTAATTCATGCTTTGCTTTTCTTTTCTTATGGCTAGTAGCTAACTTTTCTAACATGAACTAGCTACCACTAACCTTGCTAACTACTAACTCATGGGTGATTGCTATCTTTAATCTTGCAAGTTGTATGGTCTTCTCTTCTCCGATGGGTTACTTTCATTGCTTGGCAAGTTCTTGTTGTAATTCCATATGATTCATGTGTGCCTCATTTAGAGCCTTGTCTTTAGAACAAGTGCCTTGATGGAACATGGAGATGGATCACCAAACATATGCTATTTGTTGTACAACTTCTTTACTTCAATTAATGAATGTTGTATCTTCTTCCTTAGCATCCCTTAAGTGTCGCTCTTTTGATTCCATTATTGAAAGTCTATCTTGTAGGCCGATGACATCTATGAGTCTACAAGACAAGTCCAAGAGTGATCACCCGTCATTCAAGTGGGAAAGTAATTAGACCAACACGCAAGACAAATCTTCGCCGATGAATCAACATGAGGCACGCATTCACCATCATGGAGTTTAGTAAGTTTTTAGCAAGGTAGTAAGGTTAGCTAGTCATGTTTTTTTTCCATCTTCAAATCTTCTACAAAGTTTTCATTCTTTTAGTTTTATTTCCAAGTAAATCTCCTTTTGATTTCTTTTCATTTTCCATCATGAACAAATCCACCAATTCTTTTACTTCTTTTTCCAATTCATTTTTATTCTTTTAAGACAAAGAAGAATCTTCATTTTCTTTTCTTCACTACCAACCGTAACGCTTCCATCGCAAGCTCTCCCTGAGAATCGACTCGGTATAGCCCATGCTATAACGGAGATAGGAAAGGGTACATTAATCATTTGGAATACATTTGTGGAGTGATCAAAGCACTTGAGGTTGAATCTAAACCTTATCTCTTTTTATTGAATATATTTTGTGTGCAAATTATACTCCACAATACAACACCTTTCCCGTCTAATCATTAAGCCTTGAAGATACTGTGGTTTAGCGTAATTAAGGCCCGTTGTTTACGCACGGATACCTTCCACCGTGTTTTACCCCTACCTGGATGATTACTGGTGGTCTAATTCAAGCAACAATCTTTCCCAGAGAATCACCTAGTTAGGAGTCATCTAGGTCCAGGAATTCTAGGTAGGCTTGGTGATTGTTTTTCTTTGTTATTTTTTGTTATTTTTTCTCATTTGTGTGTTGGGTAAACGTTGTTTGTGTTGTGCATGCAAGAGTGGTACAGGGATTCAGTTACATCAAGACTTGTTAAGAATACTACACTTGCACACATAACACCTCTTGAGATAAATCCAATCATGGCAAATCACGTTTCACTCCAGGACAAGTTTTACCTGATCCATATTCACTTCCCTCCGGTATTACCTGAAGCTAATGAAAACAACTTTGAGCTGAAGCCCCAATTCATAAACACACTCCTTAGGTTCCATGGCTTAGAATATGAGAATGTGTACTTCTTCATTCGGGAGTTTAAAGAAGTATGCTTGATGATGAGAATTTCCCAACTTGGAAGAATTGTTGTTAGACTGAGATTTATCCCCTTTGCACTTAAGGACATGGCCAAGAAGTGGCTATACTACTTGCCTGTTAGTTCTATTTCATCATGGGATGACTTTGTTAAGGTGTTTCTTAAGAAATTCTACCCCATTCATAAGACTGCCCTTATCAGGAAAAACATTACGCAGTATAGACAGGAAGCCAATGAACTATTCTGAAAGTATTTCAAAAGGTTTAAGAATTTGTTAGCCTAGTGTCCTCACCATGGAATAGAGATGTGGCGGCAGTGCCAAATTCTATATGACGGGTTAAATTATCGACCAAGATGCTTCTTGAGACTATGTGTCAAGAAGAATTTTTGAAGAAAGATGAGGATCATGGTTGGGAATTATATGAAGTCTTAGCTGAAAAAACCATTCAGTGGGAGTCTTGCCCTGAAAAGACTAACCTTATAACTTTCAGAACTGGTATGCATTCCATTGAGTCCTCTGTAGTTACTGAGGCTAAAATAACTACTTGAGGTTAGGGAGCCAAACTCAGTGAACCAGGTCAACCCAACACAAATAACAAGTCCGGGTTGCACCTATTGTCATACCTTAACCCACTTATTTGAGGTGTGTCAGTTTACCAGGCTCAACGGATGTTCCCTGATAGTATGAATACAGCCTATGCCAGATCCAATTACAATCCTTACTCTAAGACGTACAACTCGGGAGAGAGGAATCATCCAAATTTTTCTTGGAGTTATTCTGGTCCTGAGCAGCCAAGACAACAGCTTTCACATCAGTACACTGCTCAAACCCATCAACCCAATTTTCATCAGAATCAACTAAATTTTTAGTGAACGTACCAATACAATTTCTAGCCCGCTTACCAACATCAGCAACAAAATCATCTAGATAGAAAAGTGTCAGATTTGGAAAGAATAATAGAAACCTTGTCCAAAACTCAAGCTTCAATGATGAACAATTATAACCAAGCTATCAATAGACTAGAGGTTCAAATAGGTTAATTGGCTAACTCACTTAATGAAAAACAAAAAGGAATACTACCTAGCCAGCCATTGTCTAATCCAAAGAACATCTTCCCTATTAACGAATCTGAGGACATAATTCTGAAATAATGCAACACTGTTCATATCCAAAGATCAGGAAAATAAGTTGATAACAAGGTTTCTAATCACCCAGTTTCCAACAATCTAGTGTCAAATCCTCATGTAACTACCCTACAAGTTCTGAATGATCCATCTTCATTTTCAAGTTCACAACCATCCACTTCCAAGTCTAATGAAAAGGATAAAACAGATGAGCAAACTCACAAGCCTATTATGCCATTTCCTAATAGGCTAGCAACAAACATGACCAATGCTCAAATGAAAAATATTAGAGAAATATTTAATCAAGTCTAGATAAATGTGCCCCTTCTTGATGCTATACAACAAGTTCCATCATATGCTAAATTTTTAAAAGACATGTGCACCAAGAAAAGAAAAATAAATATTCCCATAAAGGTCTTCCTTGCATCCAACATAAGTGAGTTGCTAACCGGGCCCATCCCTGTAAAATACTAAGACCCCGAGAGTCCAACTATTTCATGCATCATAGGACAGACCACAATAAACCGGGCACTGCTTGATCTAGGAGCTAGATCAACTTGCTCCCCTTTTCTGTGTATCAGAAACTCGGGTTAGGCAACCTCCGTCCAACCCGGGTTACTATACAATTAGCTGATCATTCTGTCAAGATTCCCAAGCGAGAAATTACAGATATTCTTATACGGGTCAGCGAGTTCATCTACCCTGTAAATTTCATCATTCTGAAAACAAAACCTGTGCAAAACCCAAAAGCACAAACCCCGTTCATTTTAGGACGACCTTTCATAGAAACTGCAAATGCGATCATAAACTATAGGAATAGGTCAATGCGTTTGAGTTTCGATGACATGACAAAAGAGGTGAATGTTTTCCACCTGGGAAAACAATCTCGGGACTTAGATGACCAATCATTTGAGGTGAACTTGATTGAAGGACTCACAAGTGAACATGAAGAGGAGTTAGAATATGAATCTGACCATGAATTTGATTTGAAGTTAGATGACTTCAATCTTGATTAGATTGTTGAATCAACAGTTGAGTGGGCAACAAATGCAACCTCAATCATTCTCTTGTAAGAAGAACAACCCTTGATAAATCTTACCCCTTCTGGTCATTTTAAGTATCAGTACTTGAATGAAAAGGAAGCTTTCTCTGTGATTATAGCTTCTCATCTGACTGAACAACAAGAAGATTCTTGTTGTATTAAGGGAAAACAGAGAGGCCATTGTTTGGTTGTATCGTCATCTTTATTTATATAGTAAATATACACCGGGAGTCCCAAATTAGACCAATGAAATTCCGTCTGCTAGAATAAAAAGGCGCTTCTGAATTGATCTTATCCATTAGAATTTCAATTTATCTTTGTTTGGTAATAACTTAATCCTTTAATAAAATACTCGTTATATCAATAAATATGTTCTATCAATAACTATAACTATAAAGAATTAGAACGAATTGGGCATTAATTCCAAATTTTATTTATGATAAGAATTCTATATGTATAGATTATAGATATGGATGGGGAAAAGAAATAAAAAATAAAGATCTTTTTTATTTCTTATTTATTCATTTTATTTTTTTTGCATCCCATTTCTTTTGTTCCTGTTCTTCTTTCTCAGAGGAAGGGGTACTCTGAAAAAAAAAGAAATATAAATAAAGGAGTAGTTCTAATTTATTCTGCCTTTTCGTTGGGATTGGTTCTTGTTTGTATATCTTTATTCTATATTCCATCGAACTCCTATTTTGTAGCTGCCGCACAACTCCTTATTTATGTGGGAGCCATAAATGTCTTAATCATATTTGCTGTTATGTTCATGAATGGTTCAGAATATTCCAACGATTCCTATCTTTGGACTGTAGGAGATGGGATCACTTCACTGGTTTGTACAAGTATTCTTTTTTCACTAATTACTACTATCTTAGATACGTCCTGGTACGGAATTATTTGGACTACAAGAAAAAACCAGATTCTAGAACAGGACCTTATAAGTAACGTTCAACAAATAGGAATTCATTTATCAACAGATTTATCTTCCGTTTGAACTCATTTCTATAACGGCTGATGTAAAGGGGATCAGCCCATCCATTGTACAACATAGGATTCACCTGATAGAAGAGGCCAAATTAAAACGTGATCTACAACATCGACTGAACCCCATAGTGCAAGAGGCTGTCCGTACTGAAATCCTAAAATTGCTAGACAATGGAATAATTTATCTCATATCTGATAGCCAGTGGGTTGTTCAGTCCATGCTGTGCCAAAGAAAACAGGCTTTACTGTGGTAGAGAATGACAAGAAAGAATTAGTACATACTCGTCTTCCAATGAAGATACGAGTTTGTATTGATTATTGCAAACTGAACGTTGCCACATGCAAAGACTATTTCCCTCTTTCTTTCATAGATCAGATGCTCGAGAGATTGGTAGGACACGAATATTATTATTTTCTGGATGGATATTCAGAATACAATCAAATCCCAATTGCTCCCGAGGACCAAGAAAAGACAACTTTCATCTGACATTTGGAATGTTTGCATACCGACGAATGCCCTTTTGGTCATGCAATGCTCCTACAACGTTCCAACGTTGCATGCTTAATCTTTTCTCAGATATAGTAGAAAGATTTTTGAAAATTTTTATGGATAATTTTTCGATATATGGCGATTTCTTTGACCAGTGTCTGTATCATCTAAAGTTGGTCTTACAAAGTTGCATGGAGAAGAACTTGACACTTAATTAAAAAAAGGTCATTTCATGGTCAAATAAGAAATTGTCCTTAGGCATGAGATTTCAAGTAGAAGAATTGAGGTTGATAAATCTAAAGTGGAGGTTATAGCAAAACTCCCTGAACCTAACTACTTAAAAGACATCAGATCTTTCCTGGTGCACGCTGGCTTTTACAGAAGGTTTATTAAAGTGTTTAGCAAAACTGCTAGACCTTTAACTAATCTTTTAGAAAAAGATGTACCTTTCCATTTTGATGAGGGATATCTACAAGCTTGGGAAGAGCTAAAATAAAAACTTATCTCGGCACCAATAATCTCAGCATCAGATTGGACTAAACCCTTCGAAATCATGCGTGACGCCTCTGATTATGCCATAGGTGATGTTCTAGGATAACACATTAATAACAGACAACATGTGATTTATTATGCTAGAAGGACACTTAATGAGTCCCAACTCAATTATACAACAACTGAAAAGGAATTTTTATCAGTTGTGTTTGCGTTGGAGAAATTCTGCCAGTACCTACTAGGGTCTAAGATAACAATTTTCATCGACCATTCTGCCCTTAGGTATTTGATGCAAAAGAAGGACGCAAAGGCTAGGCTTATTCGTTAGATACTTCTTTTGCAAGAATTCGACCTAGAAATAAAGGATAAAAAAGGCGTAGAGAATGTAGTGGCTTATCGCCTTTCAAGGATTTCAAATGCCTTAGTAGAAATAATACCAATCAACAAAGATTTCCTAACAAACACATCTTCGTGATGTGTAAAGAGCCTAGGTATGCGGATATTGCAAATTACCTTGCAACCGGACAAACACCTTTGAATTAGTCAAATCAAGACAAGCACCGCTTTTTGACACAGATACGATTCTTCTTTTGGGACGAATCATATCTATTCAAATATTACCCTGACCAGATCATCAGAAGGTGTGTCTTCCTGAGGATGAACATCGTAGCATATTGACATTCTGTCATGAGTTTGCATGTGGTGGACGCTTTGGTCCACGAAAGACAGCCGAGAAAGTTCTTCAAAGTGGTTTCTACTGGCCCCCTCACCCTTACACTTTTTGCAAACTTTGTACAAAATGTCAGATGACGAGTCGAATCACACGCAAGGACATGATGCCCCTTACACCAATCCTGAAAGTAGAAATTTTTGACTTGTGGGGCATTGATTTCATGGGACCTTTTCTAATGTCCTACGACAACCAATTCATCTTGGTAGCTGTATATTATGTTTCTAAGTGGGCTGAACCTGTTCCAACTAGGATGAATGACAACCGGGTTGTCATCAAGTTTTTAAGAGAAAATATTATTTCACGCTTCGGAGCCCCCCGTGTGATAATAAGCGATAACGGGAGTCATTTCTGCAATCGGGCTTTTGAAGCCCTAATGCGGAAGTACTCCATTTCTCACAAATTATTCACGGCTTACCATCCTCAGACGAATGGACAAGTGGAGGTAACAAACAGACAAATTAAACTCATTTTAGAGAAGATCGTAGGATAGAATCAAACTTATCGATGCTCTATGAGCTTATCGGACCGCCTACAAACTGTCCTAGGAATGTCTCCATATTGAGTGATATTTGAAAAACTATGACATTTGCCCATGAAGCTTGAGCACCGTGCTTTGTGAGCATTTAAATAACTGAATTTTGACTCGAAGAAAACTGTGACTTAAGAAAATTGCAGATTTCTGAGCTTGAAAAAATACGAAATGAAGCTTATGATAATGCTTGGATTTCTAAATACAGAACCAAACTCTTCCATGATCGGTCCATAAATCGAAAGAATTTTGTCCCTGGACAAAAGGTTCGTTATACAATTTTAGGCTCCATCTCTTTCCTGGTAAACTAAAGACCAGATGGTCAAGACCCTATCTTGTGCATATAGTTTTTCCTCATGGTTCTGTTGAAATCTCTGATCCTAAGAATAGTAGTACTTTTAAAGTCAATGGTCAAAAATTGAAACCATTATACACCACTGAGCCTGAGTCACATGAGACTTTTGAACTGGGTCATTGCGACCCAGTCTACACGTGACCAGGCCTTCCTTCAAATTTTCGTGTCATTCATTGTAAATCTTTTGGGGACCTTCTAGTAAATACCGCCATTTTTTTTTCTTTTTTTACCTTAATAAATAAAATAATATAGAAAGCAAGAAAATAAAAAAATAGGACTTAATTGATAAATGGCACCTAGGTTTTCTCTCTTATATATATACATATTATTAACCAACAAAATTTAGAAATAAACTCTAGGTAACTTATTTACATTTTTACCTAGGGGCAAAAAGAGAACACACCTTTCTCAGGCCTCTATAAAACCTCTCCAAACCTACTCCCGTGCCTCTACCCTAATTTGAGATCAGATCTGGAGAGGAGAAATGAGCACGCCGCCACCAAAAAAATCCCAGCCTCTGCCTCACTTAATCTGTCGTGTTTTCTCTGCCAAAGCCGCGGATCCGCGGCGTTTCTGAGGAGTCATGCGCGCTGAAAAATTTCTCTGTGGTTGATTTCTCTTGTAAATCCCAGATCTACGCTTTTCTGTGTGGATTGCTCTGTGCAATTCAGTTTTTGATTCTCCCACGTATTTTGGGGGAGGTTTGCGAATTCTTATCTTTTTCTCCAAATTTCAATTCATGGTACCTACTAGTTTTGCTAAAAAGGATTTTTCTAGGATCCTTAGTGATGTCAATAGGTATGGCTATGTGTTTCTTGATAGGGTTAGAGAGAGAAATTGGTTCACATTGGTTTATGATAATCTAAGCATGAAGCTTATTATTGTTCTGAACTTGTTAAGATCTTCTACTCTAATGTTGACTAAACCACCATTGATCTTGATACTCATCGACTTACTGCGCATTTGGCGACTGGGGACATCATTGTCACCACCGATATGATAAAGGACTATACACAAGTCCCCAACAAGCCACATCATAGCGAGCCCCTTTCCTTGATAGAATACATGACCATCATGGGTGCTCGTTGCACTGAGCAAGACCGTAGGCACAAAGCCAGTACAACCTTCAGGAGCATACATTGCATTGGATGCTGGATCTAATGCAATATCCTCGACCTTGACCACACCACTTCTTTCAATAGGCTAATGTTGCATATTATTCATTATTTAATGACAAAGCAGCATACAGTCTGTATCAACACGATCATATTTAACCGTCTCATCACCAACTCCACACAAACAAGAGGTGCCAAATATTCGCATCCTGTATTAGTGACTCATTTATGTAAGACTTTCCTACCAGACGACGTCTTTGATTCATATGATCGTGTGTTTGTTGCACCAAAATGGGCAACGAACACATACAATAGCTGTTTACATGCCGTTTGGACCCCTAGTGTCCAACCTGAGGATGCCCAAGTAGAATCCTCTTCTGATGAGCCTGCTTTTTGGCAGCAGTCTCCACCCACTAATTCTAGAGCCTTCATGTCTTCCGTATGGAAAGGCATGAAGAAAAATTTTAAGGGCCAGATTAGGTTGAGGAAGCAAATGGAGGAGCGAACCACTCGTTTGGAACGTATTGAGGAGGGTTTGTGGAGCTCGATCGGCTGGTCCAAGCATCACGGCCGGTCCGAGTCGTCAGAGGGGGTGATATCTTTTTGTTATCATATTTCATGCATGTGTTTTATTTGCATACATTGGGGACAATGCATGAGATAGGTATGAGGAGGTGAGTACTAACTTAGATTTTTAATTTTTTTAGGATTTTTAGTTTTAAGATTTTGATTTTCTTATAAAAAATATTTTTCTTTGATCCATTTTTAAGAAAATTAACTTGATCTTAGGAATTAGGGAAACTCTAAATGAGGATTTCTTGATATAAGTTAAAATAAGAAGAATTGCTGGATTTTTAGGTTAAGAAAAAAAGAATAGAAAGATAATTAGGTTTTGAATTTTTCCTAAGTATTATATACATTTACATATTGAGGGATTTAACAAAGACTTAGTACCTTTATTTATATAAAAAAATAAAAAGAGAGAAAATAACTTGAGAAATAAAAATTATAAATATAAATAAATACTTAATCATCAATTAAGCTAGTTAGTTGTGCTTTAAGAAGCAAGACCAGTCACGCCTAAAGGTGGTTGAGTCCTTAGCATTCGTGGCCTTATTTACTCGAGTCCTTGAACCTTAGGGAATGTTTTACCTCATCTGATGTCCAAAGATCATATGGTCTGGGAGTCATTGGTAAAAGGCTCGCTACATGGGTAAATTAGAAAGCCTAATGAAGCTAAGAAAAATAAATAAGTTTTAATACATAAAAAAATATATATAAAAATAAAAAATATATATAATAATAAAATATAAATAAAAGTATCATTGTCTAAGAACAATTCCTCATACATATAAATTTATATATTTTAGGCTTGATATAAAATCTGATGCTCTCTCTGTTTTAAAACTTAACCTTAATTGAAGATAAAACTTCAAATGGAGACTTATAATGAGAAGGAATAGTTTGGGGCAACCTAAAACTAAGATCGCTTAAATTTTTATAAAAATGGATCATAAACTTTCTTTCTTTTTTTTTAAAAATTCACTAATATGTTTCTTTTTTATTGGATTTTGTGGGTGCAATCCGCTCAAAACGCTCAGGCGACAACATTCCTCCTCTAGGGTAACCTAGAGGTTTAACGGCGTGTTGCACATGCTCAGTGCAGTCATGTCACATACGAAAGTGGTGTAATAATATAGTTAGGATTTTACTCTTTTTCTTTGCTTATTTGCTCGAGGACGAGTAAAAGCTAGGTATGAGGGTGTGATTAGTCTTCAATTTTGTATTATTTTGCATCACATTTTCATGCATATTATCAAGAAAAATATACTTTTTAATGGTTGTTTCTCTTAAATTTCAGGTCCACTCTCTAATGAAGAAGAAGGCCTAAATCTAAGCTAAGTTCAAGAATTTAAAGGAGATTAAAAGAGCCCAAATCAAAGAAGTCCACATCTGTAATGAACCAGGGAATATCCTCGTGGCTCTAGAAGCCCCCACAGTACCCTGGATAGAGACAGACTGTCAGCGCAATCGCTGGCATAACGACCAAGATTCTGTTATGGAAATGCGGCTTTCCGCTGCAGTACTAAGGCCGTTGATGCAGCGTTTGATCCAACGACTGTGATTGAAAGCGATTAGCTCCTGGTGCCTATATAAAAACCCCTAGGGCCTCTGTTGTAAGAAAGGGGAAGAGCCATAAATTTTAGGAGAAGATTTAGGATTTCTTTAGGTTCCTTTTTAGTTTTCTCTTGTAATTTTCTTTTAGATTCTAGAAAAGAGAGAGAGGGTGAGAGTGAGGTCTCTATAATTAAGAGTGACAATCAAATGCAAAACTCATGTTCTCCTTCCTCTAATTTCTTGCTCTTTTACTTCTTACATTTACTTTCAAGCTTTTAATTTCTTGCACTTTAATATACTATGTCTTCTTCTTTGATTTACTTTTCTATGGATAACTAACCTTCTAACATGATTAACTAACCTCTAACACTGCTAACTACTAACTCTTGAATGATACTAACTCATATGATTCATTGGATGTTTATAATTTCTAATTTTGTGCCTAATAAGTCTCTCTAATTTCCAATGAAGATGAGTATTATTTTTTATCTTAATTAAGATTTTGTGACTCTCTCTATATGATTTATATGTGCCTCATTTAGAGCCTTGTTTCTTTAACAAGAGCCTTGATGGAACATGATGATGTGATCACCTTCGTATGCTAACAAATTAATGCACTAGCTTCGTATTTCATGCTAGTTAAACCATAGCTTTGATGATCTAATGAGCCTAACATTCTTGTTATGCATATCTAAATTGTGAATTTCAAATTCTTAAGTTTCATTCTTGTGAACTTATTGGGAGCCTATGATCAAAGAAGGCCATCTAACCAAGCTAAGAGAGGAACACCTCAACAAATGAGAGCAACTCTTTGACTTAATGAAGCAAGATAGATAATATGCCAATAAATCTGCATGAGGCACAAATCATTTAAGAGATTAGTAAGTTAGTAGTGTAGAGTTGTTAGTTAGTCATGACTTTCTTTCTATCTGATTAAAACTCTTTTGATTTCTAAAAACTTTCTTTCTCACACAAAGTCCATTTTTCTCTTTTACTTTTTCAAAATTGGCCATTTTCATTCTACCTTCCTTGTTTTCATTCTTCTTTTCTTAACACAACAGTATTCATCATTTTTTTTACTTTATTTTCTTTCCCAGTTCTTTAACAAAGAAGAACTTTCGTTTTCTTTCCAAAAACAAGAACAAAAAGAACTAAGAAAGCTTACATTAAACTCTTGCTACATTCTTTATTTTTTCGAACATTGCCTACTTGCTAGTTTATTCATTATTCTATTATGGTTGTGAATAGTTTGAAATCTTAGTTATACTGTTTTTCTAAGACTGTATGGTTTTTCAGTATTCATACCGATCTCTTATATCGGCATGATTTTCTTGTATCACTTGACATGCTTTCACTTGATGTGCTAACATTTACCATGTTGTCTCTTGTCACCTGCCTGATATCACCCCTGTCATGCTATCTGTTTGGACACATATATTGCATAAATATTATTACATTTTTACATATATTCTATAATAAATCATTACAAACTTACTTGTCTTAATGTCCTAATCCTTACAGGATGATAAAGAGAAGATAAACATGGATCCTATCCAAACAAACCTCAAAGTTCAAATCAAACAGGGATCGACTTAAATTCAGAGAATCTTTAGTCTATCTTATCTGAGGATTGGATTTACCAGATAAGATAGTACTATAAAAATTCAAAAGAAAAATGAATTTTTCGAAGACCCTATTGGGTTTGCTGAGGATAAATGGATAGAGAGAAGATCAATGGATGAGATGAAGGAAATTTAGATTCGGATTCAGATTGGATATAGTTTAGCATTTTAATCATAACTTTCGCTACTGAATCTCAAATCTGATGATTCAAGATTATACAGAAAAAAAATTTAAAGGGCTACAACTCTTATGTTGATCACTATTTCGAATTCTATCATCCGTTAAGCAATATTCAGCAATCAACACACCATCAAGCTGTAGATCAGAATTCTAGATAAATCAAGTTTGGAGATAAGGGGAAGATTGAAATGCAAAAATAGCCAACTCTTCCTATCTCCCTACACTCTCCTTTATCACTATTTTCCTATAAATACCTGTATTCATTAAGAGAGAGGGGACCAGAGGGTTGAAAAGCTTGAAAAAGAGAGTTTTTGAACGTTGTAATGCGAGATTGGAGAGGTCAAGAGCTTTGTATTTGATGCTTATGGAATAAAATTCAGAATTCTTCTTCACGATCTTGCGGCGTTCAGTCTAAGTTTTTCTTTAATTTTCTCTTTATTTTTTTATGCTATTTTTTTCTTGCATGTTTGATTCTATGAAGTCATCTCTTTTCTTTTATAAGCTTCTTTTGTTTTCAGCATTGCTTGGGGAGGGAGACAATAAGGCGACGACAAGAAACAAGTTCACTGGTTCATCATCCTCTTCCCTTCGTACCAATCTCTTAATTTCTTTTTTTTTTACTTTGGTTATTCAAATCTTCGCAAAAATGTTAGTATTTCTTTTTTTCTTTTACTTTATTCATATTTTTATTTTGCTTTTGCTTTCTTCTATAAGATCTTTATTTCTTTATTTATTTTTTTAAAAAACAAAATTTCAACCTTCATCCAAGGGATTTCTCAACTAGAATAAGATAAAAGTGAGATTTTTAATAACTAAAATTTTTAGAATAAGTCTCTGTGAATTCGATCCTATACTTGTCACCGCACACTTTGTTAAAAAGATTCTAATAAGTTTAGGTTTCATAACTTGTACGTGATTCAACAACGATGGAGTTTTCCATGAACTTCGAAACGCGAACAATTTTTGGCGCCGTTGCCGGGGACTTGTGAAAATTTTTGGTTTTGAAAAATCAACATCTAATCTTTTTCTAGTTTAATATTAAAAAATTAAAAAATTAAAAAATTAAAAAAATTATCAAAAATTAAAAAAAATTCAGAAAGTTAAATCTGAAAAAATTAAAAATTCTTTTTATTATTATTTTTTTATCCCTAAGATTTAATTTCAAATTTTCCTTTACAGGGATGTTGCATGAACAAAAGAAGACTTGGACAACAAGAAGAAGCTTGCTTGCTTATGACATATTTCTTTACTAAAAATAAATAAAAATTTGCTTGCGTCAGAGTCGCTGGAAAGGTTAGTATTTTCTAATTCTACCCACGAATCTCTTGTCAGTGGGATTTTGGAGGTGCTTATTGATTGAATTTTGTACTGCATTAGTGCATACTTGCATAAAACGATCTTAAGAGCTATCCCCCCTCACATAAGGTCAGGATTTTATCACCCGTTTCTTGGCTCAAAAATCACAACCGCATATAAGTTTTTTTTCCCAAGCTTGAACTAATTTAAAATCAATTAGAACTCAGCCACTAAGATTTCGAGCTCATTTAAGTGGAATTATTTTGGGAAGACTCCGGTGAACACTTTCAAGCTCACGAAAGAGGGTTTTCTTATCTAGAAAGGGTGACTTAGCCATTGCGGTGGTGCCTGGCCTGGAAGAAGGACCGAGGAACTTTCCTGTCTAAGAAAGGGTGGCTGAATTTAGTAAGTGCCCAGCCTGGGGGAGAACCGAATCGCTTATTTGACGGGTTTGACCGGTAAACCCACAATCCTTCTAACCCAGTTAGAAGCTGTCGAACTAGGGAAAATTCTATTCTCTTAAGATTAGTAGTTGAAAAAAAACTGATTACCTTTAAATTAAATTCAAGATAAAAAAAAACACTTGTGAATTGATTGGTTGAGTCATCTTGTATGTAATCTTATCTAGGATTTAAAAAATCCTTCATCAGGGCAGTACCCTGGTTCGTGCGAAAGTGGGTTTGTGTTAAGGGTCGATTAGAATCCATTACTTTTTCTGACCCTACTACAACAATGGGTGATGCTAATGAAACCAAACAAATGACCTTAAAAGATTACATGTATCCTAAAAGGTCCACCCAACCATCTTGTATCACCTTGTTAGCCCTTATAGCAAATTTTGAGATTAAATCTGGGATGATACAAATGCTTCTAGTCTTTCGGGGATTGGCAAATGAGAACTCATATCAACACCTTAGGGAATTTGAGGATATTTGTGGGACCATGAAGTATCATCAAATGACAGAGGAATCCCTAAAACTTAGGTTATTCCCCTTTTCTCTAAAAGAAAGAGCCAAATCTTGGCTTCTTTCTCTCCAACCGGGTTCAATTTCTATTTGGGTAGGATTAGCCGAAGCCTTTTATAGGAAGTTCTATTCTAAGCAGAAAACTGCTACCATACGTCAAGCCCTCAACACCTTCTATAAACTACAAGGGGAGATGTTCTTCACATATTTTGAAAGATTCAAGGATCATTTGCTTGAGTGTCCCCATCACGGATTCGAAAAGATCCGTTTGATTCAAATTCTTTACGAAGGGTTAGACTACTTGAATAAGACCATGATTGAGTCCCTTTGCAATGGAACATTCACGAGCAAAAGGGCCGATGATGCATGGCAATTCTTTGAAGAGGTAGCAGAAAATACTCTAGAATGGGAGCCTGTTAGTGTTGATGATAAGTAACTTACCACCTCAACTTCCACTAACAGGGGTGGTATACATAAAGTCAACCCTAATTTTGAGAGTGATGTCAAATTGACATCAGTAGTACGAAGACTTGAAGCATTAGAATTAAGCAAGGGAGCACAATCTTCAGCTTCTGAATCATCCAAGCCAGTGGTGTCTCCCATTTGTGTCCTTTGTGACAGCTAAGACCACTTAGTTGAACAATGCCCCGGGTTGTCAATTATTAAAGCGGAGCAAACAATGTACTCAATCCATTTCGCAAGCCCAATCCCAACAACAACCCATTTAGTGAAACATACAATCCGGATGGCAGAATCATCCCAACCTTTCATGGAAGTCTCCTCAAGGACAAGGATATGGTGGATCGTCATCATTTCAAGGACCATCTTCTAATAATCAATTTCATAAGGGAAATCAATTCAATGCAACACCATCTGTCCCTCCATATGTCCCTCCTAATCAAAGAAAACCATCTTTAGAGGACACTCTCTAATAATTCATGCAGAGCCCATTAATAACTAATCAAACCCAAGCCCAAATGTGTCACAATCAGGATCAGACGATAGCTAGGCTCGAGGTTCAGATAGAACAGTTAGATGCAACTGTTAGGGAGAGAGAAAGGACATTTTTCTAGTCAACTGTGCCCAACCTGAGAGGACAACATGCTCCTCAAAATACTCCAATAGACCAGTTTGAAATTAGTTCTGATTCAAACCGTCAAGTCCAAGCCATCCACACTTTACGGTCAGGCAAGAGAGTGGACAACCAAGTTCAAGATCCACCAAATAATCCTAATATTATAAAAGAAAAGGAAAAAAAGGAACCAAAGGAGTCAACAAAGACAGATGATCAAGTTATTGTTGACAATCAAGATAAATCTTTTGTGCCCAAAGCCCCATTTCCTCAACGTCTTCAACCAACTAGGAAGATAAATCACTGTGAGAGAATTTTGAAAGTTTTCAAAAACGTCCGAATCAATATTTCCATCTTGGATGCCATTAATCAGATACCTTCATATGCTATATTTCTAAAAGACCTAACCACAGTCAAGAGGAAAAGTTCTATGCCTCGTGAAGCTGCAATTACTACACAAGCATCATGTCTCATCCAGCAACCCATTGCACCCAAATATGAGGATACAGGGAGTCTAACTATTTCTGTTAGGATATGAGATCAGATTATAGATCGATGTCTACTAGATTTAGGGACAAGTGTAAACCTTTTACCCTATTCTGTGTACAAACAATTAGGTTTAGAGAAGTTACAACCTTCTAACCTTATATTACTTCTAGCAGATAGGTCAGTTAAGGTCCCTAAGGGAATTATTGAGGATGTTATTTTGAAGGTCGACGAATTCTATTTTCCTACTGACTTTGTGGTCTTAGACACTGAACCAGTTAGAGATCCAAGCAATCACTCTCCTGTGATTTTAGGGAGACCATTCCTTGCTACTGCTGATGCTGTTATTAGAATGGAATCATGACCTTGTTATTTGGGAATATGACAGTTGAGCTAAACGTTTTTCATACTAGTTCCCAACCACATGTAATGGACGATCATGAGGAGGTCAACATGAATAATGTGTCGGTCAATCACATCTTTGAGGAATCTTGCTATGAAGACCCCTTGGAGAAATATTTGGCCCATTTTGGAATAAATTTTGATATTGAGGAGTTTATAGAAGAGGTGAACGCATTGTTAGATTCTGTCCCCATCATGGACACCAACCTATGAAGACCTAAGGTAGAACCCTCACCATTGTCAACATCTATTCCCGTTCTATCAATCGTTGAGCCTCCCAAGTTAGAGCTCAAACCTTTACCCGACACATTGAAGTATGCCTTCCTAGGTGAGTCAGAAACCTTACCTGCAATCATATCATCTCATTTAGATAAAGACCAAGAAGAAAAGTTGCTAGATGTTCTTGAGGAACATAAGGAAGCCATAGGATGGACCATAGCAGACATCAAGGGAATTAGCCCCTCTGTGGTAATGCACCAAATTCATCTTGAAGAGAATACCAAGACCTTGAGAGAACCACAGAGGCATTTAAACCCTATTTTGAAAGAGGTGGTGAGAGCGGAGATAATAAAATTATTAGATGCGAGTATCATTTATCCTATCTCTGATAGTCAGCGGGTTAGTCCAATACAAGTTGTACCCAAAAGTCCGGGGTCACAGTTGTTACTAATGAGAACAATGAGTTGGTTCCAACTCGTGTTCAAACTGGTTGGCGAGTGTGCATAGACTATAGAAAACTCAACTCCATGACTAGGAAAGATCATTTTCCTCTGCCTTTCATCGACCAAATATTAGAACATATTGTCGGTCACGCATACTATTCCTTCGTCGATGGTTATTCAGGATATAACCAAATCCACATTGCTCGTGAGGACCAAGAGAAAACGACATTCACATGTCCATTTAGCACTTTTGCATATCGTCGCATGCCCTTTGGGCTATGCAATGCACCGGCTACTTTTAAGCGGTGTATGTTAAGCATCTTTTCAGATATAGTTGAGTGATTTCTGGAGGTTTTCATGGATGACTTCTCTGTCTTTGGGTCTACTTTTGATGAGGATTTATATCATCTATCATTGGTATTGATAAGATGCAAGGAGAAGAACCTAGTTCTTAATTGGGAAAAATGTTATTTCATGGTGAAATCCGGGATTGTCTTAGGACACATTGTTTCTGATAGAGGTATAGAGGTTAATAAAGCTAAGGTAGAGCTAATCGCCAAATTACCACCTTCTAGAACTATTCGGGAGGTGCGATCTTCCTAGGTCATGCTGGATTTTACCGTCGCTTTATCAAAGATTTTTCTAAAATCTTCAAACCTCTTTGTGATCTTCTAGCAAAGGATGTTCCTTTTGAGTTCACCCCTTCTTGTTTGGAAGCCTTTGAAAGGCTAAAGACCGAGTTAACCTCGGCACCCATCATCCGACCACCTGATTGGAATCTCCCATTTGAGGTGATGTGTGACGCTTTCGACTATACTGTAGGGGTTGTCCTAGGCCAACGAGTGGATAAACTTCCTCATATCATTTGCTATGCCAGTAAGACTCTTAACGATACCCAACTGAATTATTCCACCACTGAAAAAGAGTTGTTGGCAGTTATTTTCGCTCTTGACAAATTCCGTCCATACCTTATAAGTTCTAAGGTCCTAATCTGCACCGATCATGCAGCTTTAAAGTATCTTTTCATGAAAAAAGATGCTAAATCCCGTTTAATCCGTTGTGTCTTACTCTTACAGGAATTCGACTTACAAATTCATGATAAAAAGGGAGCTAAGAATGTTGTAGCAGATCATTTGTTTAGGATTGTGGTCGAATCTGTGTCTGACTCACTACCTGTCCTTGAGACATTTCCTGATGAGCAGTTAATGTCCGTCTCCTCTTCAATTTGAAAGTACACCTAGAGGGGGTGAATAGGTGTATGGCTAATCTAATGAACAATAATACAGAAATTTAAAACTAATTGCAACACACTTAGTGTAACCAACGAGTGTAGCCGAATTCCCAGTGACGGGCTCTGGACTAAGTCCTCTTGATTCCTCTGAATAAGAGTTGAGGTGCTATATGAAGCTCTCGTGGTTAAACACAAGTGACGCACACAAACAAACACAACCAAGCATATAAGAGTGATATAACAATATGAATCAATGCAAGGCACAATATAAGAGAGAGAGAGAGAGAGAGAGAGAGAGAGAGAGAGAGAGTTAAAGGAAGTGGATCAAACGCAAACACCAAGATATGTTTCGAGGTTCGAGCACACAGCTCTACGTCCTCGCCTTCACACAGAAGGACTTTCACTAACTCGTCCACACAGGACTTCTCATACAGGGAATCTCTATTGAGGATTTTGGGCAATATAATAACCGGGAGTACACAACTCCTCTCTCAAATACAACACAACCTCTACACTTAGAGGCTAAGCACAAAGCCACCACAATATCCACCTCACAGATGAGGGATAGGCACAAAGCCAAATAAGGATCACCTCACACTTGAGGGATACAACCCAATTGTACAACCTCCTCTACACTTAGAGGGAAAGGCACAAAGCCAAGCAATGATAAGGGTTTACAACTAGGTGGTCTCTTTCAACCACAAACCAATTTCTTTTCTCGCAAAAACAAAGATCCTAATAGATAGGATAGCAAGATAAGCTCAAGTGTGAGAAAAAAAGTATTTTGAACAAAGAAAATCACTTGGGAAAATCTCCAAATAGATATAGAATTTTTAGACCAAAAATCAATTCTCAAAAGACTATTTTCTTTGAATTATCAAACACTTTAAAAACAAATGAAGATTGATCTTTTAAACCCAAAAACTCTTTTGAAAAACTTGCTCTTAAAACACTTGAAAAGATCTAAAATTTTGCTTTTGAAAACTTGTTGAGAAACAACTCAAATGGGGGGATATTTATACCCCATTTGAAATCTGCCCGTTAGCAGCAGAAAAGGCCCAGATTGGCCTTCCGGTCGACCGGCCAACGGTCAAAAAATCGACCGTTGAGCCCTCCGCTCGACCGTGCCTAGAACTAGAGAGCAACGGCTCTCTGGCCGGTCGACTGCCCGGTCGACCGGGCCAACCAGAGAGTGGGCTGACTTCAGAGCGTTTAAATAAACATACCAATTGAAAGTACATAAAACAAATGTTTTTAATATAGGTTAAATAAACATGTATCTATTGAAAGTTCATAACTAAATGTTTTTAATATAAATTTAAATAAACATGCCTATATTATACGAATTGAAAGTAAATAAAACATTTTGAAGAAATCAACCAAAATTTTTGACATCAATTGAAAGATGTAAACATATAGGTAATCTTGATACCAGTTGTAAAAATTAGTACTAAATGAAAATATTTTACACTTTTGATACCAATTTGAAAAACATAAACCAATCCTTTTGGTTTAAACACAAAACTCATTTTACAATAGAGATACCAAATAGAGAATAATATCAATTTAAAGTGTTTGATATCAAAATTGAAAATGAAACATATATCAATTGAAAATGATTTTCATTAAGAGCGAATGATACCAAAAAAAAAATCAATATCATTTTTCTATCATTTTTCATCATAAAGTGTGGGAGTAAAATACCAAAGGTAAACAAAACCAATTAAAAGGTAAAATATGAATTTTCTTTCTCTTTATGAAATACCAAACAAAATGATACATAAGCTTGTATAAGATACCAATTGAAACATAATCAATTGAAATATAATAGTCATTTAAGAAATCAAGTTTAGCATAACCAAAATTTGTCCTCAAAGATATAGAGATATAGTAAACACAAATAATATATATATATATATATATATATATATATATATATATATATATACGGGAAATTAAATACCAATCGAAATTGATACTATTTGAAATTGAAGGATACATATATAAAAATATATATGAGTATACAAAAAAAATGTCAATAGTGATACCAATTGAAAAGATTCAATGATACCAATTGAAAGTATAATAAGAATCAAGTGTATAACTCATACTTCCTACCACCCATTCCATGCACATGTTTTAAATAGATTTTCAATTAAGAGCATACAAGGCATGATCGCCCAACCAACCGCCCTTGAAAGGGTAGGGGTTTTCAAAAATAAGTTTGAAAATATTGTAACACATTTAAAAACTCTACCATATGAAGAATACCGCAACTAGTTATATGATAAAATTGTAAACTAGTACGAAATCCTTCAAGTAAGGAATAAAATAAAAATATATTTCATGAAAAACATGTAAGTCACACGATCATCAGCACTCAAAATCTATAAGGCAAATATCAAACTCATGAAAACAAAATCATGAGAAAAACTTTAAGTAAAGTGAGTGTATAACAGTTATGTGAAACACATCATCATGAAAATAGACAATCAAGCTCAATATGAAATTCCTTAAAAACATGAAAATCATCAAAACTAGAATTCCTTCAAGGTATATGTATGTTTTGTATAAATTAGAGTATACATACATATCCTAAAATAAACGAGTCCACAAAAATATATGTATGAAGGCAAGTGGCTCAAGAATGTATATGTATAACTAATAGTTTAGACAAAATAGACATATACATAGAGTCTAAAAAACATGAATAACATGTCAAAAATATGAAATACAAGTCAAAATGTATGAATCATCAAAACTAGACTATACTTGTACTTCTAATGGGTACAAATGAGCATTCAAGCACAAACATATAATAATCTATTTGTGGCTCACTAGTTGTTCAAGTATATATCTCAGTTTTAATGAAACTAACATCTAAACAAGTAATTAAAACATGAAGCATAGAAATCAAAACAAAACTCATATAATCATTATGTAAATGCATATGCATTAGATCTATGATCATAATAGCTAAAATAAATGTGAGAATCACAAAAGTATAAATCCATATTAAACATGGGTGATCTTAAATACTAATTATGCATATCACAAGTCTAATAATCATGGCATTTAACATAATAATCAAGAAACATCAAATCATGCTAAAAATCAATGACATGAAAAGCATGTAAACATAAATGAGGAGTAAGAGATCGTTACCAAAACCGATGCGGGTACATCTCTATGTCTCCAAACCATGGTGATCCTCCCACTAAACTCTCCTTGAAAGTGATGCATCCAAATTGTCCTCTTTAAGCTCAGAACGCATCCACCTCAAGGCACCATCACTCTCACGTCATGTGAGAGCTCACACCAACATCAAAAATAGGAGTGGTCTTTGGTACCCACACTCTTTTGGGTCCATGGGGGTTAGCTCCTTTCCTAACCCAAACAAACTTATTTGCTAAATTTACATCATGTATCTTATCAAAACAAAACTTAGCAAGGTGACCCTTACGTCCACAATGTGTACAAGTGTAGACATGAGCATACAATGTGTGATGGGTGTGAACGTGGGGAGCATGTGTATGCCATGGTTTGTGTGCATGCATAGGAGGAACTTGTTTCTTTTGAAACATAGATTCCAAATGTGAGTGGTTCAAAGTACAATGGCTCAAAGAGGAGCCCAAACAATCAACACTCTTCTTAAGTATAGATATATCATTTTCAATTATAGAAGAGGTGCATGCAATGGATACACTAGGTGATGAAGCTATACTAGCATGACAAATATGTGTATCTAAATCATTTTTCAAAGAAACATTTTCATTTGACATCAAGTCCAAATCCTTTGAAATAGAAATAATTTTTATTTTCAAGGAATCATTCTCTTTTACAACAAAATCAAGTTTTGAAGATAACGCCTAATTTTTCTTTAAAACATTTTCATAATCATTTTTACTTTTCAAAATCTTGTTTTCATTTAAAACAAGTTCAAGTTGGGTTTTCAAAGAGTCACACTCATTTGAAATCTCAACCTTCTCTTGTAAAGCAATCTCAAGTCTAGAAGATAAATTTTTCTTTTCTTCTTTTAATCCAAAGCTATCCTTTTTCAAAAGTTTATATTTTGAAATCAAATTTTCACATTTTTTAGCTAGTTCATTATTTAAAGCATGTGCATCCATACACTCATTACAATAAAAATTAGTACTAACATCTAGTTGAGTATCCGAATGTACCTCAAGGGAGTCATTCCCTTGGACCATGAAGCAACGTTCGTCGGACTTGTCTCGACTAGATTTCCTCTTCTTATTGATAAGCGTTTGTAGCTCAGAAGAAGTCAAAATGTTCTAAAAGCGGAATCATAATGAGAAAACACATGTAAATATTTTTTATCAAGAGATGCTCTAAGTGCCTTTAGGGCTAGTGCATTGGCCTCTATATGCTTACTATCACTAAGGTAGGATTCCTTGGTAATGGCAAGGTAAACTTTATAACCTAGGGCTTTTAAATGACAACTCATCATAACCTTCCATATATCAAGTCTAGAGATATCAAACATAGGAGGGCTATCCATGAGTGCAAACTATATGTGTACAAATACAAATGCAAATATAGATTAGCAAAACCAAGATCACACTCCTAGGTGGTTAACCTAATATCAGGAGCGTAGGCTCTGATACCAATTGAAAGTACACCTAGAGGGGGGTGAATAGGTGTACAGCTAATCTAATGAACAATAATGTGGAAATTTAAAACTAATTGCAACACACTTAGTATAACTAACGAGTGTAGCCGAATTCCCGGTGAAGGCTCTGGACTAACTCCTCTTGATTCCTCTGAATAAGAGTTGAGGTGCTATGTGAAGCTCTCGTTGTTAAACACAAGTAAGGCACACAAACAAAGACAACCAAGCATATAAGAGTGATGTGACAATATGAATCAATACAAGGCACAATATAAGAGAGAGAGAGTTAGAGAAAGTGGATCAAACGCAAACACCAAGATATGTTTCGAGGTTCGAGCACACAGCTCTATGTCCCCACCTTCACACAGAAGGATTTCTACTAACTCATCCACACAGAACTTCCCACACAAGGAACCTCTACTGAGGATTTTGGGCAATACAATAACCGAGAGTACACAACTCCTCTCTCAAATACAACACAACCTCTGCACTTAAAGGCTAGGCACAAAGCCACCACAATATCCACCTCACAAATGAGGGATAGGTACAAAACCAAACAAGGATCACCTAACACTTGAGGGATACAATCCAATTGCACAACCTCCTCTACACTTAGAGGGAAAGGCACAAAGCCAAGCAATGATAAGGGTTTACAACTAGGTGGTCTCTTTCAATCACAAACCAATTTCTTTTCCCACAAAAATAAAGATCCTAATAGATAGGATAGCAAGATAAGCTCAAATGTGAGAAAACAAAGTGTTTTGAACAAAGAAAATCACTTGGAAAAATCTCCAAATAGATATAGAATTTTTAGACCAAAAACCAATTCCCAAAAGACTATTTTCTTTGAATTATCAAACACTTTAAAAACAAATGAAGATTGATCTTTTAAACCCAAAAACTCTTTTGAAAAACTTGCTTTTAAAATATTTGAAAAGATCTAAAATTTTGCTCTTGAAAACTTGTTGAGAAACAACTTAAATGGGGGGGTATTTATACCCCATTTAAAATCTGCCCGTTGGCAGTAGAAAAGGCCCAGATTGGCCTTCCCGTCGACCGACCAACGGTCAAAAAATTGACAGTTGAGCCCTCCGGTCGACTGCCCAGTCGATCGTACCCAGAACCAGATAGCAACGGCTCTCTGCCGGTCGACCGCCCGGTCAACCGGGCGAACCTGAGAGTGGGCTGACTTCAGTCAGTCGACCGCTCGGTCGACCGGCCAAACATACTGGACTTTGTGCACGTCTTGTGCACATCAGTCGATCGGTCCGGTTGACCGACCACTGGTCCGGTCGACCGTCCCGGTCGACCGCCAGAGCCTGGCAGAGCAAAATACAGGACTTGAAAACTGGTCTTTTTATTATCAAATAAATCCCATAAAATCTCATAAATTTCACAAAAATCAGTTCATGTTAATCTTTGAAATACAAATATGTTTGAGTTAAAAGAAAACCATGTTACAAACATTTTGAACCATTTTTGTGACTTAAAAATTTTGCCTTAAACCAAATTCTGTATTTTTCAAAACTTGTATTTTTGAAATGGAAATCCGATTTTTCCAAAACACATGTAAATACAAAAACATGATATTTAAACAACTTTGAAGCATATAGTATATGGATAGAATCTAATATGCCTGAAAGGTATTATATCTATGTTTTTGACATTAAATCTAAAAATAAGTTTTTGTCTAAATACAAAACTCCAAACATATGAATAGTGTATCAAAATAAGTTTTTCTAAATAGATAAAGCATATATGTATATAGATCAAATCTAATATACATTAAACCATGTAAACTTGTTTTGATTCAATTCTATTCGTGAAAATCAAGATCGGTTAAACCGAAAATCAAAGCCAATAAATATGAAACTTAAAACAAGTGTGTGTGTTATGAACTTGAGCATACCACACTATCTAATCTTTAACAATGGATCTAAAATAACTATTCTAAAACAAACTGAGGTCTTCTTGTAGAGCGCCGTCTCCAAGTCGACTCGATCCAAACGTGATCCACCGAGCTTGACTCCATCCGAGTGCTAGAGAACTTGACGCTCGAGCTCTTGAATCACCATGTGAAAGCTCCAAAACACCTTTGTTGAAGCTAATCACCTGCTAATATCTTGTTTAAATATCTGTAACTAAATATCACAAGATTATTAGTAAACTATAACTACATGAGTTAATCATCATCAAAACTAGAGTGGAAGGCCTCTGGGCCAACACAATTGTTCCGTGGTATGCTAACATTATGAATTATCATGTCACGGAACAGATGCTCGATTCATGGACCAAGCAAGAACAATTGCGTTTCTTAGCTAGGGTCAAATGGTTCTTCTGAGATGAACCATACTTATTCAAGTACTGTCCTGATCAGATCATTCGATGCTGCATTCCTGACTCAGAATTTAGGAGCATCCTTTCATTTTGCCATAACCAAGCCTGTGGAGGTCATTTTAGTGGGAACAAAACTGCGGCAAAAATTTTACAATGTGATTTTTATTGGCCCACTCTAATTCGTAACGCTCATGTCTATTGTCAATCATGTGATCGTTGTCAACGATTAGGGAAGATTACACGCAGTAATGAAATGCTGTTAAATCCGATCTTAGTTGTCAAAATCTTCGATGTTTGGGGCATTGACTCATGGGTCCCTTTCTTATATCCCATGGATACAAATATATCATTGTAGCAGTTGACTACGTCTCTAAATGGATAGAGGCGGTAGCATTTAAAATCAATGACCACAAAGTTGTGGTAAACTTCTTGAAAGCGAATGTATTATCTCGTTTTGGCTTTCCTTGTGCAATCATCAGCGATGGTGAAAAATATTTCTACAATCGTACATTTGAAGCCTTAATGAGAAAATATTGCATCAATCATAGAGTAGCCACCCCTTACCACCCATAGACTAGTGGCCAAGTAGAAGTTTTCAATCGAGCCACCAAGACCATTCTAGAGAAAACTGTGAACACCACTAGAAAAGATTGGTCTCTTCGCCTGATTGATGCCTTATGGGCATATAGAACTGCATTCAAAACTCCTATTGGAATGTCTCCATATGGTTAGTTTATGGAAAGGCTTGCTATCTTCCTGTCGAGTTAGAACATAAAGCATACTGGGCAATCAAACGGCTAAATTTTGATCTAGACAAGGCAGGAGAGTCTAGGAAACTTCAACTGGATGAGCATGAAGGGATAAGGAATGATGCGTACGACTGTTCAAAATGGTACAAGGATCGTATGAACAATATGCATGATAGGATCATAACTCGGAAGGAATTTCAATCAGAACAAAAAGTCTTGCTATACAATTCCCGTCTACATCTCTTTCCGGGAAAACTAAAATCCCGTTGGACCGGTCCGTACATTGTTTATAAGGCACACTCACATGGTGCAGTTGAGGTCCACAAGACCACAAATGGTACCACTTTTCAAGTAAATGGCCATCATTAAAAATCATATCGTGAGTATCTGAGCCCAGAAGTGGAGAAAATCCTTCTGGAAGATCCTGTTTATCAGGATTGATCTCTATACGTACTAGGGATCCATTTATATATTATAGTTTTTTGTATTTTTTCTCTTAACTAGACAATGATGGATGACATCTACTCGTCCTCATCAGGTACTATCTGCCCTTCACATTCTTACATTTATAGCATGTTATGCATTCATTCATACATTGAGGATAATGCGTGAGATAAGTGTGGGGGAGGGTTAACATAGGTTTTCTTTTAGGTTTTCTAAAAAAATATATATAATAAAAAGATTAAAACAATATAAAAAACATTTCTTTGTTACAAAAAAACTTTTTGAAAAGAAAAATAATATTTTGACTTATTTTTGCAAGAAATTCAGTTAATTTTAAGGAATAATAGAATCATAATTAGGATTTCTTATACTTGGTTAAAATAAGAATATTTGTTTAATTTCTAGAGATAGGAAGAAAAAATTGAAAAAGTAATCTAGTCTTGATTTTTACCTTGATAAAATATGCATCTTTTATATACTTACATACTTAGGGTTCAAAAACAAAGATTCTTATGCCTTCACAAAAAAAAAGGAAAAAAAAGAAGAAAAAAATATATTTTATATATAAGAATCCTCTGATTAAGCTGGATTTTTGTGCCTCATAAGCATGATTATTCACGCCTAAAAGTGGTTCATATCACCAAATAAATCATTAGTTTTGTGGCCTTGTTTACTCGAGTCCTAAGTCCTTGGGGTGTTTTCTCACCCGGTGCCCTAAAACTGTTTGGCTTGGGAGTCACCGACTAAGGCTCATTACATGGGCAAATTAGAAAGCTAAGAAAGCTAAGGAATATTACTATCAGTATATATAAAAATAAGGCATAAGAATTAGAGTTGAAGAACCCTTAGTCAAAATATTCACAGTCACAGGATGCATATGACTTAGGGTAAAATAATAGACTAGATGAGAATACAATTTTATTCCTAATTTTAATTGATAACAAATATTTGAATAGAGGATAAGTCTAGGAATGAATAATTCGATACTCTTATAACTTACAAGTTGCTTAATACTTGTAAAAACACTTCAAATATTTTCTCTTCTTTTTAAAATGTATTTTCAGAAATACTAATAAATTATTTCTTTTCTTTATAGATTTTGTGGGTGTAGTCCACTGAAAACCCTCAGGAGACTACAACTCCTCCTCTAGGGGTAACCTAGAGGTTTAAAGGCTTATTGCACATGCTAAGTGCAATCGCGTGACCTGCAAAAGTGGTCCAAATAAACACCTTAGGTTAGTTTTGTTTTGATCAAGGACGAGCAAAATATAAGTGTGAGGGTGTGTTTGGACACATATATTGCATAAAGACTATTATATTTCTACATATATTTTATAATAAATCATTACAAACTCACTTGTCTTAATGTCCTAATCCTTCTAGGATGATAAAGAGAAGATAAATATGGATCCTATCCAAAAAATCCAAAAGTTCAAATCAAACAGGGATCAACTCAAATTCAGAGAATTTTTAGTCTATCTTATATGAGGATTGGATTTACTAGATAAGATAATACTATAAAAATTCAAAAAAAATGAATTTTTTTGAAGACCCTGTTGGGTTTGCTGAGGGTAAATGGATAGAGAGAAGATCAACGGATGAGATGAAACAATTTAGATTCGGATTAAACTGGATACAGTTTACATTTTAATCATAACTTTTACTACTGAATCTCAAATCTGATGATTCAAGATGATCCAGAAAGAAAATTTAAAGGGCTACAACTCGTATGTTGATTACTGTTTTAAATTCTATCATCTGTTAAGCAATATTCAGCAATTAACACGCCATCAAGCTGCAGATTAGAATTCTGAATAAATCAAGTTTGGAGATAAGAGGAAGATTGAAATTTAAAATAGCCAACTCTTCCTATCTCCCTACACTCTCCCTTATCACTATTTTCCTATAAATACCTATATTCATTGAGAGAGAGAGAGAGAGGGAGGACCAGAGGGCTGAAACGTTAGAAAAAGAGAGTTTTGAGCGTTGTAATGCGAGATTGGGGAGGTCAAGAGCTTTGTATTTGATACTTATTGAATAAAATTCAGGATTCTTCTTCACGATCTTGCGGCGTTCAGTCTAAGTTTTTCTTAATTTTCTCTTTATTTATTTTTTTTGCTATTTTTTTCTTGCATATTTGATTCCATGAAGTCATCTCTTTTCTTTTATTAGCTTCTTTTGTTTTCAGTATCGCTTGGAGGAGGGAGTCAACAAGGCGATGACAAGAAACAAGTTCACTGGTTCATCTTCCTCATCCCTTCGTACCAATCTCTTAATTTCTTTTTTTTACTTTGGTTATTCAAATCTTCGCAAAAAGGTTAGTATTTCTTTTTTTTTCTTTTACTTTATTCATATTTTTATTTTGCTTTTGCTTTCTTCTACAAGATCTTATTTCTTTATTTATTTTTTTAAAAAACAAAATTCTAACCTTCATCCAAGGGATTTCTCAACTAGAATAAGATAAAAGTGAGATTTTTAATAACTAAAATTTCAAGAACAAGTCTCTGTGGATTCGATCCTATACTTGCCACTACACACTTTGTTAAAAAGATTCTAACAGTTTAGGTTTCATAACTTATACGTGATTCAACAACGATGTAGTTTTTCATGAACTTCGAAACGCGAACACTATCACCTGACCATGATACTACTTGATAGCTACCACTTATCACCTGCCACCTGTCATCTTAACACTTGATCTGAGATTATCATATTTACAAGAATCTTGTACCTGCTATCATGTATTATATACAGTGACCTGTATTTTTTTTTATGCATGTACTCTTGTATTCCTGAATTCCTAAACATGTCCTGCTCCTGATATTCCCGTAAATTGATAATAACATAATAAATCATAAAAAGGTCAACTTATACTGGGATGGGGGAAACTAATGAATCGGTGATTTCGTATTTATAGTGGTCATAGGACTGACGATTCATGTTGGGGTGTCTTAATACCACGTATGAAGACTCGTGTTGGGTGTCTTAATACCCACTGTAAATCACCTAGAGGGGGGGTGAATAGGTGATGGCTAATCTAATGGTCACTAAATGATAAATGATGCAAATAATGCGGAAGCTAAAAGCAATTATGACCAAATTAAAACTTTTACACTATACACTATGTATAACACAAGAGTGTTGCCGAATTCCCCGTGAAGGGCTCTGGACAAACTCCTCTAGATTCCCCTTGAATGGGTTGAGGTGCCGCGTTGGCTCTCTTGGTTGAATACAAGTGTTAGCAACAATCCCACGCAAGTATATCAATTAAGCACAAATGAATATATCAAGCATATATAGATAGACAATAATTGAATGCAAGATATACAAAGACAAGAGAGAGAGAGTAAACAATCGCAAACACAAGGGATTTGTTTCGAGGTTCGAGCACACTTGCTCTACATCCCCGCCTTCGACACACGAAGGATTTTCACTATGCAAGATCCCAATGGATCTCTCCTCGGTGCCGCAACACCTACAAGCCCTCGGACTCCCTAGTCCCGTACACACCGCAAGCCCACCGGCTCGCCGAGGCCGCACCTCAAACAACCGAGTCCGCACCCGAACTCAAAACAACGACGAGCACACTTGCCCGTCTCCTCAAAGAACAAAGAAAAGATCTTTGGTGATCACAACACTTTGATCACCTAAAGCACTCTCACTACAACACGCCTATAGGATGTATAATCAATGGTTGCTCAAGTGTGGTGTGAGAAAATTAGGATGTGAAAGGTGGAGGAAAAACTCAAGAAATATCTTTAACACTCTTTATAAAAACTTCCCTTAGATAGGAAATATTTGCTCACTATTTTGTGGAGAAAACTCTTCTAAAAGTCTGGGAATAAAAGGGTCTAAGAGACTCCAAAATCTCTCTAAGACTCAAATCTTATCTCAAAACAATGACCCCCCTTTTATAGAGGTCAGAAAAATGTGACCGTTGGGGTCTGTCAGAGCTTCCGGTCGACCGCCAACGGTCGAAAATCCGACCGTTGGAGCCTCCGGTCGACCCAGAAATCCAGAGAGCAAAACTCTCTGCAGCGGTCGCCGTCCGGTCGACCGGAACCACTGTGCTGCCAGAACACGCACAAGTCTGTGCACGTCCAGTTCCAGGTCTGGAAAACTGGTTTAAAAATTAATTTTAAAATCTTTTAACACTTTTAAAAATTCCATAAACTTGTTTTAACATTATATTGAAAACCAAACTTGTGATAAAAATTTTTCAAGACATATATCAACATATTCATATCATTTCAGCGTCTTGCAAATTTTATCAAAAATCAAAACATGTATTTTTCAAACTTGGTTTTCATAACTTCACAAATATAAAAATAAGATATTTGATTTCATTTTAAAGCATAGTGTGTATGGATATGATCCACTACACAATCATAATGTAATATCTATGTTTTTGTCATAAGGCTCTAAATAAGGTTTTGGATAAAAGTATGTATATATGAAAATACCAAAATCCAATAGTATTTTGTCACAAAGAAAAAATCTTTTCTAAACTATAAATCTTTTATGAAAACATTCTAAATCAAGAGTGTGTGTTCATGGTATACTTGAGCAATCCACCAACTATCTATCCTTTACATTTTTTAACTAAAACAAACTAAATCTTATACCTAGACACAAGTCTTCATCTTCTTGAAGGCTTCTCAACTTCTTGACTTGGTCCAAGCTTGATCCAAAACTCCTTGGATCACACCGTGCTAGCTCCAAATATTGATATTTTGTCCTTTGTTGAGCTATGCACCTACTAAGATCTTGATAATGAATCTGTCACTAATTAAACACAAGATCATTAGTAAATATAACTTCATGAGTTGATCATCATCAAAACTAGGGAGATAGGCCTTTGGGCCAACAATCTCCCCCTTTTTGATGATGACAAAACTCATGAGGTTATATTGCATGGATTTAAAGTAAAGCTTCAGGAAGCTCCCCCTTCTCATGCATAACAATAAATAATAAGATATGACAATAAAGCTCATCAATATGTATGCAAATGATGGAGATGAAACAAATAAATCTTTTTCTCCTATTTGTAAAACAAAATACATATGCATAAATAACAGGAAGACAAATACTACTCCCCCTTAAGCATGAAAACATGCATATACTCAAATACTTCTCCCCCTCTTTGTCAATCATTAACAAAGGGTTCAAAGTAAAATCAAATCAAACAAATGTTTTCTCCCCCTTTTTGTCAAAAACAAAAAGATCAAGAGGGGTGAAACAAAACAATCAATAAAATTTATATGCGATATACATTCATGAAGAGGAAGACACTAAGTTAGCTTCCCTACACATATGCATTACATGAAGAAGGGATGACAAGCCCTAACTCACATAACACATATTATGTAATGCATAAGAGGAGATGTGAAGCTCCCCCTACACACGTATATCATATAAAGAAGAGTTGTCAAGCTCCTCAATTTATAATATACTCAACATGAATCCATATGTAAGAGAGATGTTAAGCTCTCTTTGCATATGGAATACAAATCAAACATTTTGAATTTTTCTTTAAAAATTTTGAACTTACTTAATAAAAACACATTTTGAGATATCAACATATATATTTTTTTATTTTGATATCAATAGTAAAAGAAATTTTTTTTTCATCATAAACTTTGTGCTTTTAAAAATGTGAGCCAATTGAGTTAAGCACATGGAAATCATATATATGTATGACAATGAGTATATACAAAATAAGTTCATATTGATACAATTGAAACGATTCAATGATACCAATTGACATAACAATAAAATCAAGTTAATATCTCATAACCTACCACCCTTCATATGCCAAGGTAAAAGATTTTCAATGAAGCATACAAGGCATAATCGCCCATCCATCCTCCCATAGATGGTAGGGGTTTTCAAAAATAGATTTGAAAAATAAGTTTAGTTTGAAAAACTCTACCAAATGAAGAATTTGCACTAGAAAAATGTTTTTCATGAAACACAAGTAAATCACATTGCACTAAAAACACTCTAATATCCATGAAGTCCATAAAATTTTCAAAAGAGGTGAGTGCACTAGTGTTATGTGGAACATGGTATCATGAAATGTCAATAAGCTCAATATTTCTTAAAATAAGAAAACATGAAAATCATCAAAAAAATTTTTTTTTTAAAATATATATTTCAAAGATATATGTATGTTTTGACAACACAATAAGTTATACATACATATTTCTTAAACACAATTGAGTCCATATAAAATAGATTTGCATTAAGGCAAATGACTCAAGGTATACTGTATATCTTAAGGTTTGACAAAATACACATATACATGAAATGAAAACCACATGATCATAAATCAAATCCAAAAAGTGGAATATAGTTTAAAAATGTATGTATCATCAAACCAGCAATACAAGCACATTTCATGGGTTCAAATAAGCGTTCAAGCACAAATATAAATAGATTTATTTGTGGCCCACAATATGTTCAAGTATAAATCCTAGTGTTGATAAAACCTAACATATAAACTAACATTCAAATCATGAAGCATCAAATCTTTTAGAAAAATAGAATCATGTGAAAATCTTAAAATTATTTGAAGAATAAATAACTAGTATAAATTGTTTTTGAAAACTAGTTAAAGATCCTTCAAATATATCAAATCATATGTTTTTCACAAACATAACTAGATACATAAAAATTTAAGCACTCATGGTCTATAAGGCTCAAAATGTTTTTAATAAAATGTGAGTGTTAAACGATCATGTAAATAGTATTTTTATGAAAATAGTCAATGAAGCTCAAAAAGATCAAAAGTCACATATTAACGAAAACACGAAAAATCAAAATACTAATCTTCATGGTATATGTATGATTAATCCAATCCTAACAATACACATACATATCCCAAATCTAAAAGAGTCTATTAAATATGTTTGCATGAAGGTAAGAGACTCACGGGTATACATGCATATTTATTAGATTTGAATTAAAAATACATATACATGAAATAAAGTCATAAAATAGCATAACAAGCATAAATGAAAGAATCATCAAAACTAGTCTATACATATGCTATAGTGGGTACAAGTGAGCATGAAGTTCAATCATATATGAATCAATTGTAATTCACTATTTGTATATGTATACATGCACGTTTTGATAGAATCTTCATTTAAACATGTAAATACCACATGAAGCACACAAATCATAAAACATGAACATGCTATGAATATTATGAATTTAAAAGCATGTACATAAAAGTATAGAGAGTGTTACCATCTCCAAAGCTCCAAATATGGTGGTTGTCCCACCAAGCTCCTTGATAGCGATGCGTCTAAAGTGTGTCCATCCAATCCATGTGCATCCACTACCAAGGCACCAATTCTCTCACGTTTTGTGAGAGCCCTCACCTACATCAAAAGCAAATGGTGGGGGTTTTGGTACCCATATTTTCTTGGGTCCTTTGGGGTTAGACTTGTAAGGAACCCAAAATCTTTTATAATTAGCAAAATTTAGAGAATTAATATTATCATAACAAAACTTTGCTAAATGGCCTTTGCGGCCACAATGTGTACATACGTACACCTTAGTATGCTTATGTGTAGGAGTGTGATCATGTTGTGCAACATAAGCAAATGCATGGTTATGATGTGCATGAATGTGTGGAGTTTGTTTCTTTGAAAACATTGACTCCAACCTAGAATGATTAAAAGCACAAGAGTTCAAAGTTAAACTCAAACCATCCATTTTATTTTTCAAATCTTTAATCTCATTAGTTGTGGCATGCAAAGCATGATGAGATATATGATCATTTTTCTTTTTCTTTTGTGAAACAAAATCTTTTTCTTTTTCGACAAATTTTCTTTTCAAAGTAATATTTTCTTGAAAAATAACTTCTTATTGTTTTTCCACCAAATCAATCTTATTTTTCAAAGTAGTGTTCCCTTCACATAAATCATTCAATTTTGACATGAGGGAAACATTTTCATTTTTCAAATCATTGTTTTCTTTTTCTAAGCATGCCATTTTATTTTCTAAAGAATCTTTTTCATTAAGCATGGCATCAAAATTCTTTTTCAAATTATTATTTTCTAATTCTAAGCATGCAATGTTAGATTTAAATGAATCTTGTTCTATATGCATGCAAGCAATGTTCTTTTTCAAATTTTTATTTTCCTTTTTAATCATGTCATATTTTTCAAGCAATAGATGACAAAAAGTAGATAGCTCATCATATGACATGTCCTCATCATCGGATTCGGAGTTTACCTCAAGGGGGTTATCCCCTTGGACCATGTAGCACTTGTTGGAGGTGTCGCTTCCAACATCCGAGTCACTCCCCGCATAGTATAGATCTTTTTCGCCGAGGGAGGTGATGATGTTCCACACTACAAAAGCCGATTCAACATTAGAAACCCTAGATAAATAATCATCATTTAGGGTTGACTTGATAGCATGAAGGGCTTTTGCATTAGCCTCAAAATTCTTACCATCTAAAGAATATGCATTATTAGTAGTGGCAAGATATACATGAATTCCTAAGGCTTTGAGGTACAAGGACATCTTCACCTTCCATATATGGATGTTAACAATGTCAAACATAGGTGGTGACATGAAGTCCATGGTGTGTGTACAAAAATTGTGATTAGCCTAAAATGAGGATCTTTAACTCTAGGTTGTAAGACCAAAATCAGAGTACCAAGCTCTGATACCAATTGTAAATCACCTAGAGGGGGGTGAATAGGTGATGGCTAATCTAATGGTCACTAAATGATAAATGATGCAAATAATGCGGAAGCTAAAAGCAATTATGACCAAATTAAAACTTTTACACTATACACTATGTATAACACAAGAGTGTTGCCGAATTCCCGTGAAGGGCTCTAGACAAACTCCTCTAGATCCCCTTGAATGGGTTGAGGTGCCGCGTTGGCTCTCTTGGTTGAATACAAGTATTAGCAACAATCCCACGCAAGTATATCAATTAAGCACAAATGATATATCAAGCATATATAGATAGACAATAATTGAATGCAAGATATAAACAAGAGACAAGAGAGAGAGAGAGAGAGTAAGCAATCGCAAACACAAGGGATTTGTTTCGAGGTTCGAGCACACTTGCTCTACATCCCCGCCTTCGACACACGAAAGATTTTCACTATGCAAGATCCCAATGGATCTCTCCTCGGTGCCGCAACACCTACAAGCCCTCGGACTCCCTAGTCCCGTACACACCGCAAGCCCACCGGCTCGCCGAGGCCGCACCTCAAACAACCGAGTCCGCACCCGAACTCAAAACAACGACGAGCACACTTGCCCGTCTCCTCAAAGAACAAAGAAAAGATCTTTGGTGATCACAACACTTTGATCACCTAAAGCACTCTCACTACAACACACCTATAGGATGTATAATCAATGGTTGCTCAAGTGGTGTGAGAAAATCAAGGATGTGAAAGGTGGAGGAAAAACTCAAGAAATCTCTTTAACACTCTTCATAAAAACTTCCCTTTAGATAGGAAATATTTGCTCACTATTTTGTGGAGAAAACTCTTCTAAAAGTCTGGGAAAAACTGGCTCTAAGAGACTCCAAAATCTTAGCTCAAAACAATGACCAAACCCCCTTATAGAGGTCAGAAAAATGTGACCGTTGGGGTCTGTCAGAGCTTCCGGTCGACCGCCCGGTCGACCGCCAACGGTCGAAAATCCGATCGTTGGAGCCTCCGGTCGACCGCCCGGTCGACCCAGAAATCCAGAGAGCAAAACTCTCTGCAGCGGTCGACCGTCCGGTCGACCGGACCACTGTGCTGCCAGACACGCACAAGTCTGTGCACGTCGGTCGACCGTGGGTCGACCGGACCATGGTGCGGTCGACCGCGCGGTCGACCGGACCAGCCTGTCAGCCAGTTCCAGGTCTGGAAAACTGGTTTAAAAATTAATTTTAAAATCTTTTAACACTTTTAAAAATTCCATAAACTTGTTTTAACATTATATTGAAAACCAAACTTGTGATAAAAATTTTTCAAGACATATTAACATATTCATATCATTTCAGCGTCTTGCAAATTTTATCAAAAATCAAAACATGTATTTTTCAAACTTGGTTTTCATAACTTCACAAAATATAAAAACAAGATATTTGATTTCATTTTAAAGCATAGTGTGTATGGATATGATCCACTACACAATCATAATGTAATATCTATGTTTTTGTCATAAGGCTCTAAATAAGGTTTGGATAAAAGATATGTATATATGAAAATACCAAAATCCAAATAGTATTTTGTCACAAAGAAAAAATCTTTTCTAAACTAAAATCTTTTATGAAAATAATTCTAAATCAAGAGTGTGTGTGCATGGTATACTTGAGCAATCCACCAACTATCTATCCTTTACATTTTTAACTAAAACAAAAATTAAATCTTATACCTAGACACAAGTCTTCATCTTCTTGAAGTCTTCACTTGAAGGCTTCTCAACTTCTTGACTTGGTCCAAGCTTGATCCAAAACTCCTTGGATCACACCGTGCTAGCTCCAAATCTTGATATTTTGTCCTTTGTTGAGCTATGCACCTACTAAGATCTTGATAATGAATCTGTCACTAATTAAACACAAGATCATTAGTAAATATAACTTCATGAGTTGATCATCATCAAAACTAGGGTGATAGGCCTTTGGGCCAACACCCACTAGACCGTGTCCCGGGCAGTGACGAGTCCCGCTATAAATATGATCCATCAATCATCTCAGTTTCCAATACAACCTCGACTTACTCATATATGGATGTATGCGTGTTGAGATGTACACCAGGACTCATACCCAGATATATAAGTCAGACGAATAATAATTACAAGATGCTAATAAGAGTTTATTGGTTTTATTTGATTTTATCAGCTTTAACAGTTTTTATGTTCTTTTCCTAGTCTAGGAAATAGCTAGTGTTGTTATCACTGCTTTACTTGTTGCTTCTCTGCCTGCACTTGTATGCCTATGCTCACGACATGATTTTCAATGCATGCTTATGATTTGAATTTATTGATACACGTGTGCTCGTCCCTGCACGCCACTTGGCACTCATCTTATCACTCGTTGGGTAGCTTTCTGACTCCCTGAACCTTTATATCCAGATCTCAGAGCTTGGATATATGTAGATCCTTCTACTGAGGATCAAGCTTACTTTGCGGAGCAGGTAGACCAGATGTGGCTCCAGTCACCTCTTTTGTCTCCCTCTGGTTGGCTCGTGGCACCTCCTTGTAACTCGTGACCAACTTTTGTAATGTTCATATTATAAATCGTACTTTTATGTTTTTTGATGATGTAATATTACTGTAATATTAGATCACACTCTGTGATAACTATGTACTTGTGCTGTTGTATTAGAATATATATTACTCTCATACTTTCACACTCTGATTCTTACCTGTACTAATGCTTAGCGTATATATGTGAGGGTATTTTTGACCTAGTATATACGTCGCAGTAACATCTCCGTACCTGCAGAATCGGGGCGTTTCACAAGGGATTGGCGATTTTCGATAATCGATTATGCTTTGTACGGTATATTGCCCGATGACCCTAGGGAAGCGGTGTCTATTCGACAGAGGTCCACTCGATATTACTACGATGTAATGATAAAGACGCTATTCCGTCGTTCATACGACGATATATTTTTCGTTGTCTATCCAATTCGAAAGCACAAAAAGTAATCAAGGAGGCTCACGATGGCATATGTGGAGCTAATCAACAGGTCTGAAGCTCAAAGATTGACTGCACCAACTTGGCTATTATTGGCTGACTATGATTGCTAACACAGTTAAATATGCGAAAAGGTGCAAGGCTTATCAAATCCATGTGGATTTTATACACCAAACCCTGGAAATGCTCCATTCCACAGCCACAACATGGCCATTTGAAGCTTGGGGAATTGATATAATAGGACAAATCAGTCCTCCATCAGTTAGAGGTCATCGGTTTATCCTTGCGATAACTGATTACTTTTCAAAGTGGGCAGAAGCTGTACCGCTTGCTGAAGTTAAAATGACTAACATCATCAACTTCATCAAACACAATGTCATCCATCGATTTGGTGTTCCCCAAAGGATAATCTATGACAATGGTCCTAAGTTTGCCAGCCAATCATTCTATCAGTTTGTAATAAGTACCGAATTCAGAATGTCACTTTGACCGCATACAACCCCGCTGCCAAACAAGATAATCATTAAGCTCCTTAAAAAGTTCATCTCCACAAGTAAACGAGATTAGAATGAGAAGCTCACTGAATGTCTTTGGGCCTATCGAATGACAGTCCAAACTCCTATAAGCAATACGCCTTTCTCTTTGGTATACGGATGTGAAGCGATATACCCTTGGAGATTTAGATACCATGACTTCGTGTTGCTCTGGCAACCAAGATGACTAGCGAAGATAACTATCAGTTTCGTCTCTAAGAGCTTGAAGCGCTGACGAGAAATGGTTACAGGCTCAATAACGTATTGAGCTTTATCAGGCTTGAATCTAAAAGGCCATCAATAAAAAAATCAAAGAGAGAATTTTTCAAAAAGGAGATTTGGTCTTAACTGTCAGATGACCTATGATCATGACACATAAGTTCAAAGGAAATTTTGACCTAAATGGGAAGAGCCGTTTGTAGTAGAGACAGTCTACTCAAATGGAGTATATCGCCTATCCAATCCGAATAGCGACATGCTTATAATGCCAATCATGATAAATTCTTGAAGAAATATCATCCATGATCAAGTTAACATTATATCTCTGATCATCAAGCATCCCCGCGAAGTCAAGCTGATCGAATATCAGGAGACAACGTTGCATGGTGTCAACATTAAGGACACTAGAAAAGATTTCATTAGAAATGTTAGTTGGCAACTGACATCCCACGGCATTGAAGGTTTACCTAGAGGGGGGGTGAATAGGTGATATCTAATCTAATGGTCACTTAATACCAAATAATGCGGAAGCTAAAAATAATTATGACCTAAACTAAGCTTTTACACTAAACACCACGTATAACACAAGAGTGTTGCCGAATTCCCCGTGAAGGGCTCTGGACAAACTCCTCTAGATTCCCCGTGAATGGGTTGAGGTGCCGCGTTGGCTCTCTTGATTGAATACAAGTGTTAGCAAACAATCACAAGCAAGTATATCAAATAAGCACACAATATATATCAAGCATGTAAAGATAAAACACAATAGAAGCATGCAAGATATAAAAGAGACAAAGAGAGAAGAGAGTGAGCAATCGCAAACACAAGGGATTTGTTTCGAGGTTCGAGCACCCTTGCTCTACATCCCCGCCTTCGACACACGAAGGATTTCCACTATGATCGATCCCAATGGATCACCCGGTGCCGCAACACCTACAACTCTCGGACTCCCTAGTCCGTACACACCGCAAGCCCACCGGCTCGCCGAGGCCGCACCTCAAACAAAGAGTTCGCACCCGAACCCGAAACAAGCGAGTCCACACTAGGACCCGAAACAATGCGAACACAACCGTCCGCCTTCTCAAAGAACAAAGAACAAGTCTTTGGTGATCACAACACTTTGATCACCTAAAAACTATCTCACTACAACACTCCTATAAGATGAATAGCAATGGATGGCTCAAGTGTTTGTGTGAGAAAAACAAGGAAGAGAATGGTGGAGGAAAACTCAAAGAATCTCTTTTAAACACTCTTTATAAACTTTCCTTTTGATTGGAAATATTTGCCCTCAATTTTGTGGAGAAAAACCTCTGAAAAGAGCAGGAGAAACTGGCTCTAAAACTTCTCCAAAATCTTGTATCAAAATAATGACCAAACCCCCAAATATATAGGCTGTCAAAAACTAGCCGTTGGGGTCTGTCAGACCTGTCGGTCGACCGCCCGGTCGACCGCCAACGGTCAAAAATCAGACCGTTGGAGCCTACGGTCGACCGCCCGGTCGACCCAAAAGAACAGATAGCACTGCTCTCAGTTCCGGTCGACAGGGTCGGCAGACCGGCCATCTGCCAGGTCAAGGCGTGCACGTCCGTGCACGTCGGTCGACCGAGCCGGTCGACCGACTTCAGAGCTAGTCGACTAGCAAGGTAGCAAGTCGACTATCTGAAGCCTGAAAACAATTTTTCTGGGATTTAAAACTAAGTCTTTTGATTGAAATAAAATCCCATAAATACTTAAAAATCTACAAAAATAGTTTTACCAATATACTTTGATAAACAAAATGCTTGCACAAAATCAAGGCATGTTATAAAGGATTTGGATTATTTTTGTAATGTGGAAATATTGGCTCAATTGAAAACTTGTATTTTCCAAAATCTTGTTTTTCCAAAAACTCCTTTAAATAAAAAAAACTAGATATTTTGAACTCATTAAAGCATAGTGTGTATGGATATGATCCATTACACAAATAAGATGAAATATCTAAGTTTTTGACATTAAGCTCTAAACTTGATTTTGGTTAAAAGATATGTTAACATGAAAACCAAAATCCAAACATGTATTTTCCAAAATGAAAATCTTTTGTAAAAACAAAACTATCAAGAGTGTGTGTGTGATATATACTTGAGCAATCCACCAACTACTCTATCCTTTACATTTATCTAAAAAAAATCTTATACCTAGACACAAGTCTTGATCATGAAGCTCTTCACTTGAAGTCTTCTCATCATCTTGACTTGGTCCAAATGCAATCCAACGAGCTCGACTCCTCTTGAGTACTTGATGTGATCTTGATGCATAGGCTCGTGAATCAACCGGTGCTAGCTCCAAAACTTGTCTTTAAATCCTTTGTTGAAGCTCCACACCTACTAAGATCTTGATAACAAATCTGTCACTAATTAAACACAAGATCATTAGTAAACATAACTACATGAGTTAATCATCATCAAAACTAGAGTGATGGGCCTTTGGGCCAACAATCTCCCCCTTTTTGATGATGACAAAACTCATGAAGTTATATATGTATGGATTAAAGTAAAGCTTCAAAGAAGCTCCCCCTTAACTCATGCATCTCAAATAAACAAAATAATATGGAAATGAAGCACATAAACATGTATGCAAATGTAGGAGTAAACATGCTAATCAAGCATAAAACAAATCAAATTCTTTTTCTCCTATTTGCAAAACAAAAACATATATGCATAAACAATCCTTTTTCACAAAACATGCATATAAATCCAAAATCTTTCTCCCCCTTTTTGTCAATCATCAACAAAAGGGGTAAAAACACAATCAACAAATTTTCTCTCCCCTTTTTGTCATAAACAAAGAGATCAATAAGGGGTAAATCAATCAATAAGGATTATATGCGATATACATTCATGAAGAGGAAGACGTTAAGTTAGCTTCCCTACACATATGCATTACATGAAGAAGGGATGACAAGCCCAATTCACATAACATATATTATGTAATGCATAAGAGGAGATGTGAAGCTCCCCTACACACATGTACCACATAAAGAAGAGATTGTCAAGCTCTTCAATACACAATACACTCAACATGAATCTATATGTAGAAGAGATGTTAAGCTCTCCTTGCATATAAGAAATACAAATCAAAAAAAAAATATTTTTTTTAATTTTTCTTAAACAAATTTTAAAGGTATCAGAGCTTTTGTAAAACAAACAAATTTTAAGATACCAAATTGAAAATAATCATTATTGTAAATCATATTGATACCAATTGAAATTTAACAAATATGAAGTTGAAACATATTGATACCAATAGTAAACATAATGGTCAAAAAAATTTTATTTTTCATCATAAACTTTGTGCTTTAAAAATGTGAACCAATTGTAAGTTAAGCACATGAAAATCATATATATTTTGAAATGAGTATACCAATTGACATTGATACATACATATATAAGAAAAACAAAATATGAGTATATACAAAAATTATCAATTTAGATACCAATTGAAAGAATCCAATGATACCAATTGACATAACAATAAGATCAAGTGTATATCTCATATAACTACCACCTAATCATGGTTCAAGTTTTAAATGATTTTCATTTTTAAGGCATACATGAACATGATCTCCCATCCAACTTCCCATAGATGGTAGGGGTTTTCAAAAATTAGATTTGAAAATATTTTAGCAATGAAAATCACTACCAAATGAAGAACAATAACTAGTTAAAATAATTTTTGAAAAACTAGATAAAGATTCTTCAAAACATGAAATCAAAGCATATATATTTCATAAATCATACCAAATACAAGAATTGATACTCGATCTATGAAGCTCAAAAATATGTTCATGAATCAAAGTCATGACAAAATAAAATAAGTGTGAGTGTTCAAAAGTCATGTAAATAGCATTTTCATGAAAATAGACATTGAAGCTCAAAAAGATCATAAGTCACATTTTAATAATGAAAAATCATTTTTCATTAAAACACTAATCTTCATGGTATATGTATGATTTATCCAAAACTAACAATACACATACATATCCCAAACATAAAAGAATCTATCAAAGGTATTTGCATGAAGGCAAGAGACTCACGGGTATACATGTATTTATTAGATTTGAATATAAAATACATATACATGAAGTAAAACATAAAAATTGACAAAACAAGTATAAATGAGGAAATCATCAAAACTAGGCTATACATGTGCATATAGTGGGTACAAATGAGCATGAAGTGCAAACATATATAAATCACGTGTAACTCACTATTTGTACATGTATAATACAAGTTTTGATAAAAACTACATCTAAGCATGTTTTTACCACATGAAGCACATGACAAATAAAACATGATCATGCTAAAAATATCATGAATGAGCAAGCATGAACATAAATAAAATGGGAGTTTAGAGATTGTTACCAACTCCAAAGCTCCAAGCTTGGTGGTCTTTCCACCAAAACCTCCTTGATAGCGGTGCATCAAAAATATGTCCATCTAGTCCACGTGCAACCACCACCAAGGCACCAAATCTCTCACGTCTTGTGAGAGCCCTCACCTACATCAAAAACATGGGGTGGGGTTTTGGTACCCATTTTTTCTTGGGTCCTTTGGGGTTAGTCTTGTAAGGAACTCAAAAATTTTTATTAGCAAAATTTAAGGAATGCAACTTGTCAAAACAAAATTTTGCTAAATGGCCTTTGCGGCCACAATGTGTACATGTGTATACCTTAGGATGCTTATGTGTAGGAGTGTGATCATGACGTGCAACATAAGCATATGCATGATGATGTTGTGCATGAATGTGTGAAGTTTGTTTCTTTGAAAATATTGACTCCAACCTAGTATGGTTAAATGCACAAGAGTTCAAAGTTGAACTCAAACAATCCATTTTATTTTTCAAATCTTTAATCTCATTTGTGGTGGCATGTAAAGCATGATGAGATATAAAATCATTTTTCTTTTTCTTTTTCGAAACAAATTCTTTTTATTTTTCACAAATTTTTCTTTTTAAAGACTTATTTTCTTGAAAAACAACTTCCTTTTGTTTTTTCACCAAATCAATTTTATTTTTCAAAGTATTGTTTCCTTCACACAAATCATTCAATTTAGTCATGAGGGAAACATTTTCATTTTTCAAATCTTTATTTTCTTTTTCTAAACATGCAATATTATTCCTAAATGAATCATGTTCTTTATGCATGCAAGCAATGTTCTTTTTCAAATTTTTATTTTTCTTTTTAAGCATGTCATATTTTTCAAGCACAAGTTGACAAAAGGTAGTAAGCTCATCATATGACATGTCTTCATCATCGGATTCGGAGTTTACCTCAAGGGGATTATCCCCTTGGACCATATAGCACAAGTTGAAGGTGTTGCTTCCAACGTCTGAATCGCTCCCGGCATAATATAGATCCTTTTCGCCAAGGGAGGTGATGATGTTCCAAGCTACAAAAGCCGAATCAATGTTAGAAACCCTAGATAAATAATCATCATTTAGGGTTGACTTTAAAGCATGAAGGGCTTTTGCATTAGCCTCAAAATTCTTGCTATCATTAATATAAGAATCTTTAATTGTAGCAAGATAAACATGAATGCCTAAGGCCTTGAGGTACATAGACATCTTAACCTTCCAAATTTGGATGTTAAGAATGTCAAAGGTGGGTGGTGACATGAAATCCATGGTGTGTACAAAAAAAAATGTGATTAGCCTAAAAATGAGGATCTTTAACTCTAGATTGTTAGACCCAATCAGGGTACCAAGCTCTGATACCAATTGAAGGTTCACCTAGAGGGGGGTGAATAGGTGATGGCTAATCTAATGGTCACTTAATGCCAAATAATGCGGAAGCTAAAAAAATTAATTGACCTAAACTAAACTTTTACACTAAACACCACGTATAACACAAGAGTGTTGCCGAATTTCCCGTGAAGGGCTCTGGACAAACTCCTCTAGATTCCCCTTGAATGGGTTGAGGTGCCGCGTTAGCTCTCTTGGTTGAATACAAGTGTTAGCAAACAATCACAAGCAAGTATATCAAATAAGCACACAATATATATCAAGCATGTAAAGATAAACAAAATAGAAGCATGCAAGATATAAAAGAGACAAAGAGAGAGAGAGAGAGAGAGAGAGAGAGAGTGAGCAATCGCAAACACAAGGGATTTGTTTCGAGGTTCGAGCACCCTTGCTCTACATCCCCGCCTTCGACACACGAAGGATTTCCACTATGATCGATCCCAATGGATCACCCGGTGCCGCAACACCTACAACTCTCGGACTCCCTAGTCCGTACACACCGCAAGCCCACCGGCTCGCCGAGGCCGCACCTCAAACAAAGAGTTCGCACCCGAACTCGAAACAAGCGAGTCCACACTAGGACCCGAAACAATGCGAACACAACCGTCCGCCTTCTCAAAGAACAAAGAACAAGTCTTTGGTGATCACAACACTTTGATCACCTAAAAACTATCTCACTACAACACTCCTATAAGATGAATAGCAATGGATGGCTCAAGTGTTTGTGTGAGAAAAACAAGGAAGAGAATGGTGGAGGAAACTCAAAGAATCTCTTTTAAACACTCTTAATAAACTTTCCTTTTGATTGGAAATATTTGCCCTCAATTTTGTGGAGAAAAATCTCTGAAAAGAGTAGGAAAAACTGGCTCTAAAACTTCTCCAAAATCTTGTATCAAAACAATGACCAAACCCCCAAATACATAGGCTGTCAAAAACTAGCCGTTGGGGTCTGTCAGACCTGTCGGTCGACCGCCCGGTCGACCGCCAACGGTCAAAAATCAGACCGTTGGAGCCTACGGTCGACCGCCCGGTCGACCCAAAAGAACAGAGAGCACTGCTTTCAGTTTCGGTCGACAGGGTCGGCAGACCGGCCATCTGCCAGGTCAAGGCGTGCACGTCCGTGCACGCCGGTCGACCGAGCCGGTCGACCGACTTCAGAGCTAGTCGACTAGCAAGGTAGCAAGTCGACTATCTGAAGCCTGAAAACAGTTTTTCTGGGATTTAAAACTAAGTCTTTTGATTGAAATAAAATCCCATAAATACTTAGAAAATCTACAAAAATAGTTTTACCAATATATTTTGATAAACAAACATGCTTGCACAAAATCAAGGCATGTTATAAAGGATTGGATTATTTTTGTAATATGAAAATATTGGCTCAATTGAAAACTTGTATTTTCCAATATCTTGTTTTCCCAAAAACTCCTTTAAATAAAAAACTAGATATTTTGAACTCATTAAAGCATAGTGTGTATGGATATGATCCATTACACAAATAAGATGAAATATCTAAGTTTTGACATTAAGCTCTAAACTTGATTTTGGTTAAATGATATGTTAACATGAAAACCAAAATCCAAACATGTATTTTTCAAAATGAAAATCTTTTGTAAAAAAAAAACTATCAAGATTGTGTGTTTGATATATACTTGAGCAATCCACCAACTACTCTATCCTTTACATTTTATCTAAAACAAAAATCTTATACTAGACACAAGTTGATCATGAAGCTCTTCACTTGAAGTCTTCTCATCATCTTGACTTGGTCCAAATGCAATCCAACGAGCTCGACTCCTCTTGAGTACTTGATGTGATCTTGATACATAGGCTCGTGAATCAACCGGTGCTAGCTCTAAAACTTGTCTTTAAATCCTTTGTTGAAGCTCCACACCTACTAAGATCTTGATAACAAATCTGTGACTAATTAAAACACAAGATCATTAGTAAACATAACTACATGAGTTGATCATCATCAAAACTAGAGTGATGGGCCTTTGGGCCAACAGGCATTACATGAAGCAACAAAACGATCCTAAGCCTCTAATGGCTAACAATAAAGGAAAAAGTTAACTCTTAAGTTTAACAAAAAGTCCTCGATAACTCATCATGCAGAGGGAAATAGCATGGCTAGCCCAACTCAAACGGCAGTTGGTAAAGGCATACCAAATCCGTTGTTGATAGCTAAGGATTTTCTAAAAATTCTAGGGACTTGATCCCATTTAATTCCTCTAGAATCCTCTACCAATTCCCTTCTATAGAATGGTGGATCCACTAAGAAATAAGTCATGTAAAAATTTTCACCTCTGACGTTTCTTTGTTTTAGGAGTATTACTCCCTTATCCCTGGAGGATTGCATTGATTCCTAAACAAGTTTTAGGGACACCATCTTCTATCTCACGGAATTCTCTAGTAATATTCTTACATTTTGTAGAGAACAATATCTTCCTCCAAGGTCCCCTACCAATTTCCATCTATGGAATGGTAGGACCACAGAAAGCTGTATTCATTTTTCTAATGAGATGAATCGCAAATTAGAACTGTCATGCTAAAATCTCACACCTCTGATAGTAAAACTTTTTGAATATCCCTGACGGATCTTGCTAATATCTTCAGTTTATAAAACTTCATTTGTCATTCTCTTCAAAAGAATGGCCGGTCCACTCAAATTGCTGTTATGTTTAACACCTCTAGCAGTAAATGAATCTTTATCAAGTTAATATTACACCTCTGACAAGTCATTTTTATAAACCCAAGCGGAGAAGTTGTTACGATCACGTCGGACAAAATCTCCTTCTAAATTTCCCAACAATGAATTTGGTTGTTACGTTAATATTAACCTCTGAAAACTTTTTCAGGGAATAACCATCTCCATTGAAGTCCCATAGAGTTCTTTATGTCACGTTAACAATTGCCTTTGACATCTTAGAGAATACTAAACTCTCTATAGCCTCTTATGGGATTCATATTCTAACTCCTCAGCGAGTTTCTAATAGACACCCCTCAAAGTCTATGACTACCCTTTTCAGTCCCTAGTGGACTCTTCGGTTGTCACGTTAACATTATATCTCTGATAATTTCTTCCAAATGATTCCCCAGGAAACACATTGTTCCCCAAAATTCATAATCAAATCACATTCCCTAGTGGAATAACTTTTTTTACCGTTATCTCAGCCTGTCACCTATGAAGGGTAGAAATTCTGAGCTCAGTGGTTTCTCAATCGGTTATGTCCATATTACCTCTGTACTGACAGTTAGCCAAGTTTCATTTTTCAATCCGGAAGGGACTACCCCTTTGCCGTTATGTTCAGTTCATCATATGTGAACGGCAGGGCTCTGAGTCTGGTAACTCTCAATCAGTTATATCATTATTACCTTTGAACCGATGGGTGCCTAGATCTCTCTCCTTTTATAGTACTCAAACTGTCATGTCTAGTTAACCACCTCTGAATAGATGAGTCTATAACCTTGTTTTCCTTTCTCCCATCAGGATCGAGAGTTCTTGCTATCAAGTTAGTATGACTACCTCTGAACAGCGGATTGTGAGCCTGATATCTCTTAGTTGGTCATGTCTAAACTATCTCTAAATAATGAGTGCTCAGATCCAATTCACCTTTGCAGTCCCTAGTGAGCTAGCTGCTAAGTTAATGCGACTACCTCTGGCAACGGATTTGAAATTTAGTGTGTCTTAGTCTATCCTGTCCAGTTCATTACCTTTGAATAT